>MU968401.1:181224-382338 GCA_034641835.2 Pinus albicaulis | reverse complement strand
AGCTGCAATGCCTTGGCTCGGTCCTTTGTTCTGCAGTTTGGAAGCACCTTTCCCTTGCTTTGGATTCGCAGATCCAAAGTCTCGCTTCTTTTGCTTGAATTTCTACTCAATCTTGGCAACATACCGGTATGCCGTACCAAGCGAGGAGATGTCAAGGAACTCCATTTCCTCCTAAATGTATTTGTGCAGACAGCTGCGATACTTTAGCACCAAATGTTTCTCTGAATCTTTGATACCCAAATTTTGTTGGGTATGTGTTATATTCTTTCCACGATTATCCCCACGCGCTGTATGTTGCGTCAGGCGTAGCTGGGGGGTCACGAGGGGTGAAGCAGTCCCCACCGTTGGGGTCCGGGGTAGCACCCCGGCCAAAATTTGTTTTTTGTGCGGACCCACTCATAGGCGAATCCGCCCATGGTTTTGTGCATGGTTTTGCACATGGTTTTGGGGTTCGATGGTTTTCGGCCCCTGGTATTTTTGTAGATCCGGTCAAGGGAACTACGGTTATGTTCTAATTCAGGGTTAATGGATTGGGGTTTATGTATGCTCCGACATGTATATATATGTGTTGTAACACTAAAAGGAATATAATGAAAAATCAAGCTGGTCGTCCCGATTTGGGATCCAGGGGAAAATCTCTGTGTTTATCTGTTTTATGTTTTATGCTCTAGCTATTGTTTATTTTCTGTTATAAGAATCGTGTGTAGATATTTTTGTTCAGGGTTAAAACCTACATTTGGTATCAGAGTTGTTTCGGCTTCAAGGGGATGCCTTTGTTGTTGAGGGTTTTTTGCTCGGGCCTGTGGTAGACCCTGTGCAGTGGGAGATCTGCGGGATCGATTCTTGTGGTGAAAGAATATGGCGAGCGACGGAAAGATAGAGATCGAGAAATTTAATGGTCAGAGTTTTGAGTTGTGGAAGCTCAAGATGGAGGATCTGCTGGTGGATAAAGATCAGTGGATCGCGGTAGATCCAGGTACTAAACCAACGACAATGTTAGATGAAGACTGGAAGAAACTGGATCGGAAGGCTAAGAGCACAATACGATTGTGTGTATCAGATTCAGTATTGTTGAATGTATCTGGGGAAGCTACGGCGAAGAATTTGTGGGAAAAATTTGGGACTTTGTACCAATCTAAGTCTCTGGTGAATAAGTTGTTCCTGCGGAAAAAGCTGTATAACCTGAGGATGAAGGATGGAGACTCGGTGACAGAGCATCTGAACGCCTTCAATGTACTAATGCGGGGAGTTCAGACTGGAACTCTATACAAGCTACAAGGTAGCACTGTTATTGATGGGTGTAATAGTTCTATGGTTTCTGAAAGTGGAGCGGAAAGCCTAGCTGTCTCTGGAGAAAAGACCATGTTATGGCATCAAAGGCTTGGACATATTGGAGAGAAGGGCCTTCAGATACTGCACAGATATGGTATGGTAGAAGGTATGTCTAATTGTTCTCTGGATTTCGATTTCTGTGAACATTGTGTATATGGGAAGCAGAATCGGGTGAGTTTTCCTTCTGGTGCTAAGAGGGTGAACAAAATATTAGAACTTGTGCACAGTGATGTGTTTGGACCTGTGTCAGTTCCATCACTGGGAAAGTCTGTGTACTATGTTTCATTCATAGATGACTTCTCAAGGAATACATGGATATATTTCTTGAGGAAGAAATCTGAAGTCTTTGACAGATTTAAAGAATTTAAGCCTCCGGTGGAAAACCAGACAGAGAAGAAGATAAAGGCGCTGAGGAGAGATAATGGTGGGGAGTTCTGCAAGAAGGAATTTGAAGAGTTTTGTAAGAAGTGTGGTATAGCACGGCAGAAGACTACTCCATACACACCTCAGCAAAATGGAGTTGCGGAAAGAATGAATAGAACACTGATGGAAAAGGCAAGAAGCATGCTCAGTGGTACCGGGTTAGGACAAGAATTCTGGGCAGAGGCAGTGGAGATTGCATGTTACTTAGTTAACAAATCACCTTCATCAGCGTTGGAGGATAAGACCCCACATGAGGTATGGACTGGTAAGAAACCCTCTCTTTCACATCTAAGGGTATTTGGATGTGATGCATATGTACATGTTCCAAAGGAGAAAAGGACCAAGTTGGATAATAAATCCGAAAGGTGCATCTTTATTGGGTATAAGGATGGTTTAAAGGGTTACAAGCTTTGGAACCCAGAAACAAGGAAGGTTGTGTACAGCCGAGATGTGGTGTTTAGAGAAGTGAAAGATGTTGTTAAACATGAATTCCTACCAAAGGAACCTGAGAAGATATAGTTTGAGCTAAAGGAGGATGAATCAGACTCTACAACAGAAGAAGACTCAGAAGATGAAGAGCGACAAACTCCAGCTTTGAGAAGATCAGTTCGGGAAAGAAGTCAACCAGAAAGGTATAGTCCATCTGCTTTCTATTTAGGTTTTGCCTTAACTATAACTAATGATGAACCCAGAACTGTCAGGGAGGCAGTAGATTCAGAGGATGGAAAACTCTAGAAGTAGGCCATGGTTGATGAAATGGCATCCTTGCACAAAAACGATGCATGGGATCTGGTGGAGTTGCCAGCTGGAAGGAAGCCCATTGGGAGAAAATGGGTGTTTAAGAAGAAGATGAACGTAGAAGGCAAGGTGGAGAAATACAAAGCTCGCTTGGTAGCGAAAGGTTATTCCCAGGTGCCAGAAATTGATTTTGGTGATATTTTTTCTCCTGTTGCCAAAGTTACTTCTATTAGATTACTTTTATATGTTGCTGCTGCATCTGATTTTGAGATAGAATAGATGGATGTGAAGACAACATTTCTTCACGGGGATCTAGAAGAAGAGATCTACATGAAGCAACCTGAAGGCTTTATGGTGAAGGGTAAGAAAGAACTGGTATGCAGGTTGAAGAAGTCTCTGCACGGGTTAAAACAATTACCAAGGATGTGGTATCAGAAATTTGATACCTATATACGGGGACTTGGCTTCACCAGAAGCAAGGAGGATCATTGTGTTTATTTTAAATTAATTGGTGACCGTGTTATTTATTTGGTCTTGTATGTGGATGATATGTTGTTGATTGGAAATGACAAAGAAATTATCAAAGATTTGAAGACCCAACTGTTCTCCAAATTCGACATGAAGGATCTGGGTGCTGCAAATTATATTTTGGGCATGGAAATTAAGAGAGATCGGGCAAAGAGGAAGCTCTGGTTAAACCGGAGGAAGTATGTCGAGACTATATTGCAGAGGTTCAATATGCAGGATAGTAAACCGGTGAAGGTTCCTATTCCTGTAGGTGTAAAGCTGTCTGCTGAACAGTGTCCCAAGACACAAGAAGAAGAGGAGTATATGTCCCATGTTCCATATGCAAGTGCAGTGGGTAGCTTGATGTATGCAATGGTCTGTACTAGACCAGACATTGCACATGCAGTGGGAGTATTGAGCAGGTTTATGTCAAACCCGGGGAAGGAGCATTGGACAGCAGTGAAGCGGGTTTTCAGATATTTACGTGGCACTAGTGATTATGGCTTGTGCTACCAGGAAAGACCAGGATTGGAAAGAATGTTGGACATTCGTGGTTTTGTTGATGCAGACTGGGCTGGAGATCTGGACCAAAGAAGATCTACAAGTGGGTATGTGTTTAGCCTATTTGGAGGCGCGGTCAGTTGGATGAGTAAAAGACAGTCTGTAGTGGCTCTTTCAACTACAGAGGCAGAATACATAGCAGCCACTCATGCAAGCAAGGAAGCAATTTGGTTGCAAAGATTGTGTTCAAGTATGGGGTTGGTACAGCAAGCTATAAGGATAGACTGTGATAGCCAAAGTGCAATTTTCTTGGCTAAGAACCATGCTTATCATTCAAAGACAAAGCAAATTGATGTTCAATATCACTTTGTTAGAGATATGGTTGACGCTAAAAGAGTGTTGCTGGTAAAGGTGGACACTTTGAAGAATGTTGCAGATGCATTGATGAAGTCTGTGAGCACTCAGAAGTTCTCTTGGTGTAGAGAAACAATGGGTGTTGAAGAATTGGACCAATGACTAAGCTCTCCTGTGGCCCCCTGTGGAAAGAAAACAACAAGTGGGAGAATGTTGGGTATGTGTTATATTCTTTCCACGATTATCCCCACGCGTTGTATGTTGCATCGGGCGTAGCTGGGGGGTCACGAGGGGCGAAGTAGTCCCCACCGTTGGGGTCCGGGGCGCGGACCCACTCATAGGTGAATCCGCACATGGTTTTGTGCATGGTTTTGCACATGGTTTTGGGGTTCGATGGTTTTCTGCCCCTGCTATTTTTGTAGATCCGGTCAAGGGAACTACGGTTATGTTCTAATCCAGGGTTAATGGATTGGGGTTTATGTATGCTCTGACATGTATATATATGTGTTGTAACACTAAAAGGAATATAATGAAAAATGAAGCTCGTCGTCCCGATTTGGGATCCAGGGGAAAATCTCTGTGTTTATCTGTTTTATGTTTTATGCTCTTGCTATTGTTTATTTTCTGTTATAAGAATCGTGTGTAGATATTTTTGTTCAGGGTTAAAACCTACAGGAATATGTGGCGGACACTAAAACTGGTGCGCAACGACATGTGAGATCCTCAAAGTAGGTTTATTCTAGCCACATTTATTGAGTGATGTTCGAGCTCGTGCTAGAGCTTGTGAGAAGTGTCGTACTTCCACCAAGAGACAAAAATTTGCACCCCTCCCACTAATCTTGGTCCATGTTAAAGAGCCATTCAAACAGTGGGGAATTGACTTCATAGGAGAAATCCATCTGGCCTCCAGTATCCAACACCGATGGATCTTGATCGCCACAGATTACTTCCCAAGTTGTTTGAGGTGGTGTATGTGAGGAATGCTACTGACACAGTGCTAATAAATTTTTTGGAGGAGAATATAGTAGAAAGGTTTGCATGTCCATCAAAGATAATCATGGATAATTTGCAGGATTCCATCTAATATTCCCAAATTAGCATGCAGCTAATCGGAATATTAATTTTTCTCTTGACATTTAGTTAGATGAATAAATAGGTAGGGAGGCACATAAATCTTTTAAGTAGTCATAAAACCCCTTTTAATGTGGAAAGGGATCATATTCATAGCTGGATAAAGCACCCTCATGTGTGAATAAGGAGGGCAAGGCAACAATAGTAGGGCAGGTTTTTCATTATTGATTTTATGGTCTGCATGAATATTTTTCATTCTTCAGTAGTTTACTTGAGATTGTTGTGTTGTTTAGCATCGGGTGTTCCCGAGTGGGAATCCCATATCCTTCATTGAGAGGCCTCTTGGAGGATAATTTCACTTCATTTCCACACTCAGGCTTAAGCCCAAGCTTCAGTATTTAGCTACAATTAAATTTCTGGAGAGTATTATGTTGTGTTGCAGGGTGTTGTAGTGGAGGGTTAAGAAACCCACTTTTGGAGCTATTTTTTCAGAGGAGAAAGCATTCTTCTCTTTGGGGGGTCAGAAAGGGAGTTTATTGAGGTTTCTTTCACATCTTGGCACCAAGCCAACATATCCCCATCATCTATGACACAATATCTCTCTTTAACTGCGTTACTTCAATGAGCATTTGCATTGGGGGTTTTAGTGCTTGATTTGGAGGGTGATATCTTCAGTGGTAAGATCAACCTCTCACTTGAAGGATCTTTGGAGAATATATATTCATTATTTGTATTATCTACAACAATATTCATCCATTTATTCAGTAGTAGCTGCTAATTAGTCGTAGCGTTGCATTCTTACATTTTGGTTATTTTGTATATTTCAAGAAACCCTTCCCGAGTTGTCTTGAAAATGTGTGTGTGAGTATAGATATTTGTTCTCGGCATTATTTGAGCCCTATAAATTAATATATATATGTATTTAAATTTTCCAGTAGTAGTTATATCTAATAAAACTGCGCTGTCATGTACATGTTGTCTTGAGGCTTGTTTTGCCAAGCTTGAGTGACTATTTCCTTAAGGACTTGTATATAATTTGTTGCTATGATCTTAATGTGATGGCTATACGATCTTCTTACATTGGTCACTACTATTTCCATTTTTTGTGTTCATGTATTGTTTCTTTCCCATTTAGGAATATTATAGTGGTATCAGAGCATAATCTTGGCTTAGCCTGTGAGTTTCAATCCAATATGGTATAAGAAGAACAAGAGAAGAAAATGAGATCTATAATGATGGAAGGAATGAACTTTGTCTCATCACTTTTCAGATCTATGAAGAACCTCTCCAAGGATGTCAAGCAGATGAGAAAGGAGAGATGCAATGAAACCCTTAAAGGGTTTCAAGAAGAAGAAGGTCTATGTACTCCCTATCATCAGAAGAAAGAACCAGTGTTGCATAGAACTCCCAAGCAATATACTATGCCATTCTCTTTTGAGGAATAAGAAAAGAGGTGTGGAGATGGAGGGCACTTGGAACATGAAATTATAAGTAAATACCTGGAAAAATGTAAGTGTCAATCTAGAGCTTTCAAGGAGACTCTAACTCTCCCACAGTTCATTCAGCTCAAAGAAGAAAGGATACCTTGTAGCAATAGGAAAATAAAGGGAAATAGATTTATATTGTCTACCTTTGATGGCTCATCCTCGTGAATAAGACCAGCTTGGGGAATGAAGTTGGATGCATTTTTTATGCTACATCCAGTAGTGGAGAAAGAATCTGTTGAGATTGCAGCGCTGCACCTTGAGGGCTAAGCAAATATTTGGTGGTTTAGCCATTTGAGTCATGAAAGAGTGACTGCATATGTAGATTTTACTCAAACATTGATCAAAATGTTTGACAATAAGAGATCAGAGGATAAGAGGCATTCACCACCACTTGCTGCAGGAGCACTTGCATCAAGAGAATGAACACTTGCACCTTTGCAAAGTGGTCTTAATCCCTTGACATTTAGAGTCCCATGCACTATTCTGGAAATGCATGAGGAGGAGGAGACTTATACTAGTGTTGATGCAGCCAAAGAAGAGCATCCATCATCATCAATAGTTGGGGAAGTCATCGCATTGAAGGAAGGAACCCTTGTAGTAGTACAAGATGTTCCCAAGTTTCACCAAGGTATGCATATGTTTCCACTTTCTGTTATTTTAGCACATCTTATGGAGGGTTATGGGAATATGCCATTGCATGACCAAGGCTCAAATCATATTGATGATTTCGAGCAACAGAATATCATTTTGCTGAGCAGCCCTGAGTTGTTCAATGAGGGGATAAACAATCATCCTAGTTATTCAATATTGAGATGAACACAACTCCTGGGGTTGGAGTGTGGATTCCTCGAGGATAGGATGAGCATTTTCCTCAGAAAACTAATGCATAACTATATGTTCAGCATTGAGCATGAGCACGAGACAAAAAAACACCATTATGGAGATTAGCAGCACTGTCATTGAGTAGCAGTGATGAGTTGGGGGCCCAACTATTATTGGGGCATTCTGATGACCATTTTACTTGTGTGATATTGTATAGGAAGATGATTGATGAGAAGCATCTTATATTTCATTGTTGTGATGGATCTTTCTTAATGATAATTTCATAGCTCAATGAAAATCCTTTGCCTTTAGCATACTTGGATCCCTATGGATTTAACATGATCATTGATGAGAGGTCTTCACTTGGAGATCTTGAAGAGATTTCATTTCAACATCCCATGAAATGAAAAGGTAGAAATCTGATATGGAAAGATGGTATTCTCCATTGGAGGAGTACCAAGATGGAGCATGGTAGGAGACACCCACATTTGGATGAAAGAGTGTGGATGGTAAGCAAGAGGTTGGTGAGTCACCTCCATATCTATGACATGGGGTAGCAAGAGGCATGGCTGCATTGGCTACTCCTGAAAGAGTTTGGCCATCATGTGACATATCCTTCTTCTAAGGGTATGTTGGTGGGTGAAATTTGGCATGGCACTCGCATCATATGGCAGCAAGGAGTTTGGGTGCATTGTGTTGCTATCACATTCTTCATGTCAATCATCATATTTTCACCTCATGATTTGTATGATGGAGGTGTGAAGGGGAAGCAAGAGTTATTGTTGCTTTGGATTCTCTTGGGAGAGTATGGGCAGAATTTTTCCCATACTTGGCATAATATTTTAGGAGAAAGGGATGGCACAATCAATGCGCAAGGAGGCTACCCTTCAGCATTGAATAATCAGGATGTATTTGCGCATAGGAAGAAATCTGCCACACATAGCAGCATGATGGTGGATGAATTTTTCATATGACATGTCAAAGAATGGAGTCATGGAGTGGAAAGAGCCTTATCACTAAGGCGAATAGTGTTGTCACTTGGGAGTATGAATCCCTTAATTTTGCAGACTTTTATGAGTAGATTCTCATCGGAGGGCTCATCTATGGACCTCACTTTTAGCCTATTCACTATTATTGGTGTTGGCTTGAGGAAGGACCCAACCAGTCTCAGTTTAAGGTCACAAAAACAAACCCCTGTACTACTAGCCCTTTCAACAGTGTCCTACTTGCAGAGGCCAAAGTCTCACCCGAAGCAGTATGGGAGGGTGTTGGAACCAGGTTTTCGCACCCTGGGAGAGAGTAGGTAAGTCAAGCAGATCCACGTTCGCAACCTATCAAGTTCGCACAAGGTAGGTCCATTCGCAAGGTTATTAACAGTATAATCCACATAATACACAGTTATTACCATGCAAAGATCTAGTCAATAGCACAAATTATTATGGTGCAAGTGTTCTTTCTCTTAAGGTAAGTGTTCTTTCTCCTGATGTGATATGATATAACACAAACATATTCGGAGCGTAAACAGATAACGCAACTGTATTCGTATCTATAAAAGATCCAAAATGTTTGCATCAATAGTAACACATTAGATTAGATAACACAGAGATACTTTAACTATATCCACATATATTAGCATCCAAAACCTAGTACAATCCAAACATAGCCTGTGCACACAACTAGCAGGGTTCGCACACACGGGAAGTAGGAGTACTTACCCAAACGACCCAAAAATATATCTAATAATTCACACTTAGCATCAGACTTGATTCTTGCCTACCTTAAGACTCAAAATGTTAATCTATTTATATCGACTTAGCCTACACTTCCAACGATCTGAAAACCGTGTTTTACGGACTCTTAGTCTACCTTTGACCCATTACAATGCATTTTAGGCTTTAACCCACCCCAAATCCCTGCACTAGACTAAATGATACCAAAAATATACAAAATTTGCATATTTAGGGGACCTCTTTCCAACGATCCCCCAACACAATCTTGTGACTCGTCTCAAGTCACTGTGGTCATGGGGTATCCACCTGCACCTACCGTAGCTTGATTGCCTCAACCAGATGGGGTAGAACTCCTTTACTCTGAACAACAGCGTTCTGAGCAATATCCACCAACTTCTACGAATTTGGTCCTTTTGTTGCGGATGTGATTCTCTCCAGAGTATGGTTCAATTGTTTAATTGTGACATCAATATCCTGAAAGAGCTTGAGGGCTTCATCAGCACATGGATTAAGGCCATCGTTGAGGGTCTTCTTCTTCTACTGGAGTTCGTCAATGTCATCCCGAACGACGTGGTTGGTATTAACCACCAATAAAATTTGTCATATCAAATGGTGGCTAAAACATTTTTGGAGCCTTCAAGGAACACGTTTTATTGCAAAAAATCTTATCTCTTGAAGACTCAAGAAGACATCTTGCTATTTGTCTAAATCTTCACTGCTATTTCCTTTTCCCCAACTCAGAAATTCTGCTAATTTCAAGAAAAAATACTGCTGCAAACACCATTTTCCCCTCCTTCCACTTCAAAAATAACCTCCATTTTTACCCTATTTCATTCCCATGAAACTCCTCTATTTTTTATTTTTCCCCATTTCCCCTTCATAAAATCCTCTTTACAAAGTTTAAAACTCCTCTTTTTACTCTGTCGAAACCCCCAAATCTATTTAAAACTCGAAAGAATTTCATTAAAAACACCTTTTTGTATTACAAGCTTAAGCCCCCTTGGGCTAACTCCTAAACCACTTCCCCATTATATGCCCTGGTGCTAGAACTAGGTGCTAAGCCATTTAAGCACTTATCGCATCAGAAAGATCAGAGCACATAAGTTTCTCTACCATATTAAAAATTTCCGATGTGATTAAGCCCTTGTAAAAAGCTACCGATCATATTATTGTTTCATATAACCCTCATGCCCACAGTCGAGTGCTAAAAACATTGTATAATCCATCTTTGGTTGATATTTTCCTTTGTAAAGTTCATAAACCCACTTTCCTAAATTTTTGCTCTAAGCCCGTCGGAGACATGTTTTCAATGATCCAGGTGGATATTGGTGGCCACCTGCCTATTAAACTTGGGCCCCCACCATTGTCTATTTTAGTTTTTTAGTTTCGGCATAACTTACTATTTTTAGCAGTTTTTCAGGTCCTGAACTTCTGGAGCCGTTTTGAGGCCCTAAATGACTTTTTTTGGGCATCGCGCCTCCAGCGCATAATTTTATGTTCTAGAAAAGTTTTATTCCTCGGATAGAGATTTCTAATGATGTATCATGTGTGTCAAATGGAGATAGTATGCCAAAGTTACGTCCGTGGGAAGTTGAAAGACCGATTTACCCAAACGGGGCCCATAGTTTTGTCGCTTCATCTCCTAGGGATTAGGTTTTTGGATGTTTAGGTTTCTCCATTGTTTCTCAATAATAAATAGGCCCTCAAGCCTCATTGTAACTCAATTCAGAGGCCTGTAGCCGTCACGTCTCTTCTCAGAAATAGCTACCAATGCCCTAGCTAGTTTTATTTCCATTCTGTCTGTAAGCGAATTTCAGTTCTTTGATATTAATGAAATGAAGTGTTATTTCCACTGCATCTCTATATTTATGGTTATATGTTTATTTTGTTCCATTCCTGCATAAATCTGGATCAGTGGTATCAGAGCGGTCTGCTTTTTCTTGATCCTTCTTTGCATGTCCCTAACGAGGTTGGGGTATAAGGAGCTAGGGCTTGATCTGGTGGATCCTTTGTAAGATCAGCCTCGCAAACCTCGACGGACGCCCATGGGGGATGAAAAGAAAGACGAGGGAGCAGGAGATCCTATCAAAATATTTCTCGAGGAGGCTCTCGAAAAACAAAGGAACGCGATATGGATAAATTTGCTCAGATCCTTCAACGGCTACCCACCGGCGGCGCATCTGCATCCAGTAGCCACTCTGGAGGTGCGACTCCTTTTAAGGTACAAGTGAATTTTGACATTCTCATATTTGAGGGTCAAATAGACGCAGATGTCGTAGATAGATGGTTGAATCTATTAGAAGGATATTTCTCTATTCATGACTTTTCAGACCGAGAGAAGATTATTTTTGCACTCCTTAAAGCTACCCCCCATGTTAAGGAGTGGTGGGAAACCTACTATGAGAACAAGGACCAGACAGAACCATGAGAAATTTCCCTGTCCAAAGCGTCGAGAAAGTCGGGTTTTGTAAGTATTTTAGTATTAAAATATTTTGAGGATTTCTCCAATAAGCCGATCTGAAAGAACCTGGATGTGCTACTTGGGAATATGTTGTAGTGCTAAGATTCATAATTACTAATCCATGGAATGTCACTTTGAAGCAGGATTTGAGGTTATGAAGAGTAAGAAATTCTTTGACAATTCCTTGTTGCATGTCATGTTGATATGTACACTCTTGAAGATTTGAAATGTTGGATTGGAGGGAGTGCCAAATTCAAAAGTTGGTATTGAAGAAACCACCAAATTATATATGTTTCATGTTGGTAAAGAATATATATGAAATGTGGATTGAAGGTCAAAGAATCAAATCATAAACTATCACCACCGAAGAGCACAATTTTCGATGGGATCACATAACACAACATCTAGTAGTGATTGAAATCGATCAATTAATAGATCATGTAGTTTCAGAAGCTAGTATTTGAAGGAAGCCCGAAGTTCAAATATAAGTGACCATGTAGTAGTGACCAAACTGGATGAGATAATAGATCATGTAGTTTTAGAAGCTAGTATTCGAAAGAAGTGTGTAGTTCAAATATGGGTTGTATGAGGTGTTTATAAAAGAACGTAGATCAAATATTGGTTGTATGACATGTTTATAAAAGTTTTAAATGGATTAAATGAGTAAATAGTGAACGGTATTGTGTTTATTGTAGGTCGTGCTTACTAATTATTATTGTAATAGTAGGTTGATTCCTAGAAGGAATCATCATTTAATGAAGTATTATAGTTTTTCTCTTAGACACATTTCCAAGTATATCTTCTATCTCATGTGGCAAAGGTGAACCACTTAACTACATGTTTTACTTTAGTGGAGTCCCTCATCTTCACTGCATGTTCTACTTCATTGGATCCCCTCATCTTTAGTGGTAGGAAAAATCATAAAGACCAATAAAAGGACTTTGAAAGGGCTTGGCACTTGGCGCCTTCACGACACTCGAAGAGGGGTGCTATACAACTTCGTAGTAAGAAAATTTTGTCACATAATGTTACATTTAAAAATAAACAAATAATGGTTACATTAACAAATTAAAAAACTAATAAGAATAATAAATTCAATGTTGGCCACACATAAAGAGATAAAGTAATAGAAAATAAAAATGTTTTTACTTTTTAGTATGAGAGATATGTAATCCCTTCATTACTTATAGAGTTCACAAAAGGTATTTAAAGATAATTTTATTGATACTACATGAGATCTAATACATTCCTTACTCAATTGAAATGTAGTATTAAAATAAAATTATATTATTGACAAAAATAGATCTTATACTTGTAAAAAATATAATCTAAATTATATATATATATATATATATATATATAAAATAATTAGAAGAAAATTAGTATGGAACTATGTCAACATTACTTAACTAGACCATATGTTTTTTTTTTAAAGCTTTTTGGTAACTTTTTTTTTCTCTTTTTTTTAACTAAATCTTCATCAATATGTTTAGATAAGAAGGGAATTGAACCTGTGATAAGTGCTATAATAAATAGCCTCATCACCATTTAACCAAACCACACAAACCACTTTATAATCATTTTATAACTATACATTTTTTAACATTAGATGAGATTGAGTCTCGTGCAGTATAAGACCAGGTGTCATAAAATTAGTTTGCACAAAACAGAATGAGAGGACTCAAATAAGACTCGATTCAAACAGAATGGGAAAATGAGAGACAGCCTCGTGGCATTGCGGATGGGTATGACTTAGCGGTGGTGGCCGTGGAAGCCTACTCTCCTTACAGTTCAACATTGCCCCAACTTTGAATGGAGTACTACTCTCATGAGTCTCATTCTGTTTGAATCAAATCCTTCCATTATGTTTCTATGCAAGTTAACTTTATGACACCTTGTCCTATTACTGTGACACACTCGACCTCATCAAAGTTTTCGGGTGCGGCAAGACGAAGAACGAGCCATGATGACGTGTAGCCCGAGTTACATGTATAATAACACTGCCAATAGTCCCTAGATGTTCTTCGAAGTATAGAATGAAGCAGGTATGTGTTTTCATATTTATCATTTTTTCATACTCATGGGGTCTACTATGTTGGTTGATTAGAGATATGGTATTTATATAAAAGTATGTTACGAAAATTAATGGATTATGTGGTCTACTATGTTAATTGGTTAGAGATATGGTATTTATATAAAATTATGTTACGAAAATTAATGGATTTGGTATGTAATGAATTTTAATGGATTGGGTTATTTTATTATTTTTGTTTGGTACTTATAACAAAAATGTAATTATTACTAAAAAAATAATAATTTTTAAGTATATTATTTTACATATGTGATTTAATTGTTATAACTTGCAATTGTTATAGTTGTTATAAGAAATAATTATCTAAACAATAATATTTAAAGTTGAAATTCTAGTGAGTCAAGCTAAACAAAACAATTGCATTTTCACATAGAGTCACCATAAATATATTAAACTACCACATGAAGTCCATGATCCATGGCCTATATTATTTTTGAAAGATTCAAATAATATTACTAACTAAATCCATATTGATTCCTACTCTAAAAGTATAAGAGATCAAAAGAAATGTATTTCTTCTGGGAACTTGGTAAATCTGGAAATAAGATAAATCTCTGGATTTTAAAAATACCATAAAAGATCTAATTTATTTTAAGCTAATTGTTATTTTATAACATGTAAAAAATATATATTTTTTTAATTATTTTATAACATGTAAGAACTATATATATATTTTTAATTATTTTATTTAAAATTTGGTCTAAACAATTATTTCTATTTAATATTTAAAAATGCTCAGTATTTGTTCTTAAAAAAAACTATAACTTTAGTAATGAAATTTTTTAATTTTAATAATTTTTAACCAAATTTTAATAATACCTAAGTCTGATTATAGTTGACAATGTTTGGCCATATTGATATTGATTGAACATTCATTCTCATATTTGATCATGATATGAAGAAAAAAAGTGCGAAAGAACACTTAGAGAAATAAAGAAGTAATAAGCACAAAAAGATATGAACAAAATTATAGAAGAAAGTCTTATATATCCAAATATCTAATTGTTTATTGTCTTTAACAAATGGGAATATTGCTAACTATTTAAAGTCTATATTGGATGCTCAACATAATAGGATTTTTACAACAGTAGTGATCTTCGCATTGTATTTATCGCGTATTTCAGGAAGTTTCTGGTTGTGAGGAAGTGCTCCTAAAGCTAAAAGAAACATAGTTTTCACCTTTGTTCTGCAGCTTGAAAACCCTATCCCTATCGTCGTGCCCAAATCAGGAAGCTGATTTTGCACCAGAAATTTTGCTGAAACAAATCAACTTGGAAAGCCACTTGCTGCGTCATATGTCGACGTCTATAGGAAGGCGAAATTGAAAAGGTGCTTCATTTTTGATTGATTATTAACCGCCTGGTATGAGGGGAGCATCATTTAGGTTTAATTCATCGTTGGATACATTGTTTTTGTGGATGTTTATTGTTATAATTTTAAACCCCCTGGTATGACGGGAGCATTTAGGTTTAATTGGCCGTTGGATACATTGGGACCAAAAACAATGTATCCAACAGCGAATTAAACCTAAATTCTCCAGTCATACCAGGGGGTTCAAAATTATAACAAAAATAATCCACAAAAACAATGTATCCAACGGCCAATTAAACCTAAATGATGCTCCCCTCATACCAGGCGGTTAATAATCAATCACAAAGGAAGCACCTTTTTAATTTCGGTTTCCTTTTTTTTCTTTCAGAAGAAAAAAAACGATGTATATTAGGTGAAAAATATAACTGTACATATTCAATATTACATTCTCGGCTGTGGATATAGAAAGAATTACTAGATTTCCAAATACAAAACAAACACCCTGATGATAGGATATTCGATGTATAAGGCAAGCAAAATTACGGGTAGAAATACCATACCCAAAATGTATGTATTGAGCATCCCTGTTTTCAATAGAATACATGCATATGAGAACAGAAGCATCATAACAAGTCACAAAGAAGTTAATAGGATGCAAAGATAAGAAAACAGGGAGGAGAAATCCAATAAAACAACAACCAGGATATGAAGAGGCTTCCCATATGTACATAAACCCACCCGAGCACCAAAGAAAACCCAAAAGATAACCGGCACCCAAGTCGGAAAGCCAAAATACTTGTCAACTTTGCAGAGTGATGCAAAGTGCAACAGGCTCACCTGTGATATATGATCTTCATATAAAAAGCTCCAGGTCCCGCTCGCTTGATGCGTATACAAAAACCCAATAAAGCCAGACAGATCCCGTCAATGAAAAACTAGTTCGCGTGCGATAAGAAGGGTGCCTCGCCTGATGAAGAAAAGTGGATAGGAAACTATATGGTAATACCATGCCTAATAGGTTGTCTCATGTGCCATCCAGTACAATAGAGTGAAGAAAGATGAGAAATCAGCAGGCTTGCTTGAAATAATGGGCATTCGATAGCCATTAGGATTTTGGCCCGCATACAATGATCCGTGACCATATGACAAAAATTATGAGTGCAGAGTGCGCTGAAAGAAGAAAGATACAGCCAAACTATATATAAGAAAATAACATAAGAAAAGATAGTAAGAGCTTAAGGAGAGATAAGGAGCACCGGCACCCGACAAAACAATGTTATGGAATTGGAAGAGTCGAAGTCCAGATCACATCCCCATCTTTGAAGCGAGAGAAAAACGTCTGTCCAAACTCTGCAGAGATACCTTTTTTGGATAGACCATCTGCCCTAGTATTGTTTTCTCTATATATATGACTTATAGGAGGTTGATTTAAGTTCTGCCATAAATAGAGAATCCTCTACATCTAGCCCCACAAATTTGGAATAGTGAGATCACATCTACTGTTAATCCAATCAATAACCACCTTTGAGTCACCATAGAAGTTGGGATTCTTTAATTTTAGCTTTGTTGCAACCAGAAGGCTACCCCAAAGTGCCATGATTTCTGCCTTATTATTGGTTCCTGAACCCCCATTCCAGTAGATATGAACCCTCTCTCGTTGGGATATTTTAACCCATAATCCACATCCCATGATACGCGTCGTAGATGCTCCATCGAAGTAAATAGCAAGGAGATTAATCTCATGAGGCCTGTTTCTAAAATAATTATCAACCACCAATTGGGGAGGAGCCCTCCAATCTACAACCCAAATCATGATATTGGATATGATAATATGTGGGAGAAAAGGCTTATTTTTAAAGATGAGATTATTCCTCCCAATCCAAACTTCCCAACAGAAATAGACACATGTCCCTCAGAGGTGGGGAAACCAAAATGGAAGAAACTCAGTTGGCCTCTCAATCCATGCATGCTTGCATTAATACAAAAACAAAATTTTGAAAATACTTGTGAGGAGGTTAGACTTTCGGTTTCTTCTTATCTCAATAGGGTCATAGCTCTAACATTGCCACTATTGCCCTATAATAATGATCTCAAGAAAAATATACTGTAATTTATAGTAGAAGCTCTTTAGGGGTTGAATAACACTTCCTACCTTTCAGAAGTGACGTAGAATTTTAAAACTCATGGAAGAGTTCGGTTTTGGAAGCTCTATGCTGAATTTGGATTGCAACAACTTGATATTTCAGTTACCTCAAATTTGTTAAATGAACATTACATAAGCTCATCCACACTATGTCGAAACAAGTATGAAAATATTGTGTCTCTATTCTTAGAAGGATATGCTCACATATGCAAGGTACTAAGATCCATATGGAGGAAGGAACCTAAGGTATGACCAAATTCCTATGATCTAGTCGAGAAGTTGGTCACAAAAAACATAAAATTTCTTAGAAGTTTGTTGACTAGGAAGGACCTGAGAAGCATTGATGGAGGAAGCACGAAGAAAATCCATGAGAAGAATGACAAAGGAGGAGTGTAATATTATTTATCTGCAAGGGACCTTGGGCCCTTTACTCATTCATGTCTAGGTAATATGAAGGCAACAAGGTCAGAACATATATATACTTTTTCAGATCATCGGGATTCATCCATAGTTGGGTTCACCAGTTTTCAAGGGAGAACCTATGAAGGATTCGAGCAGTCAAGTACAGAAGGTGAGAAACAACACCATTTTTTTCTGAAAACATGTAGGGGAAGCTGATGATAATTAGTCATCTTGAAAAATTTTATGGGGAAAGGAAGGAGGTAGTTGCTACTATTGTTAGGTCCCTATATTACTAGTGTAGTCCCTTATTGTTATTAGTGTATCCCCCTTATTGTTATTGTTGTACCCCTATAACCCCCATATTGTTATTATTGTGCCTTTACATTATTATTGTTAGGTCAGTTAGGATTATATTATGACCCCATGGACTCGTATATATAGAAAGGAGGTTCTGTCATTTGTATCATCTAAGAATTGTTCATTTATGTAATGTAAAGGAGGTTTCCCCCTCGAAGTGGCTTATTTCTAAGGGGTTGATCTCTCTTTTTTTCTATTTTTGGAGATAGTTTCATAACATTTGGTATCAGATATTTGGATTCTAGGGTTTCTCTGGACCAAACATGTCATCATGGAATTTTCGCTATAAATTTTTCTCTACGAAGGTTCAGAAGCTGAAATTTTTTTCACTAGAAGCCAAAATCTCGAGTAAATTCATAAAACAAATTTAGAACATGGTTCACAATATTTTCAGAGATCGGATCTGTGGAAGTTAGGGTTTTTTCATGCTCCTCAATTTAATCTCAAAGAGGTGACATTGGGAAAATCATCCTAAATATCTCTGTCAGCATCGAATTGGCAATTTGTAAAAACTGACCACAAGTACACGAACCGTAGTCTATTGTGTATCAAATTGAGAGTCGAAGGAGGAAACAGGGACACGTGGCACGTTGTACAAGTTCTCTCTACTGAACTAGTCCATAATTAGGTCATTGTGGGAGATTGGGAATAATGTTTTCTTGAAGGATCCAAATCCATTCAGACCTCTGGCATTCGAAAGAATATTCACTGGGCTACTACAGGACGAAATTTCGTATATTGAAGATCTGAAATCATGGAGATAATTCAGCTTCAATATCGAGCTCCTCAAAAGCAAGAAAAATGTGTGTATTTTTTTTTCAAATTGTTCGTACTAGAGAGACACACTAGGAATACTACTATTGTGTTTGACTCAGAAAGAGGTGCAAGAAGTGATGAAGGCGTTTCATGATGGAATATGTGGCAGACACTAAAACTGGTGCACACCGACATGTGAGATCCTCAAATTAGGTTTATTCTAGCCACATTTATCGAGTGATGTTCGAGCTCGTGTTAGAGCTTGTGAGAAGTGCCATGCTTCCACCGAGAGATAAATGACATTTAGTTAGATGAATAAATGGGTAGGGAGGCACATAAATATTTTTAGTCATAAAAACCCTCTTAATGTGGAAAGGGATCATATTCACAGCTGGATAGAGCACCCTCATGTGTGAATAGGGGCTAATGCATGTGGACAAGGTCAAGTTTGACTATGTCGACAGTGCTAGTATGGGAGGAGTGGATCATCAATAGAGACAACACAGTGTGAATGGGAGGAAGATTCCATGATGGTGGAAAACCTAATGAGTGGGACCCAACTTGAGAAGGCTGACATTTTTTTATAAGGAAGGCAAGGTAGCCATAGTAGGGAAGGTTATTCATTATTGATTTTATAGTCTGCATGAATATTTTTCATTCTTCAGTTGTTTACTTGAGATTGTTGTGTTGTTTAGCATCGGGTGTTCCCGAGTGGGAATCCCATATCCTTCATTGAGAGGCCTCTTGGAGGAGAATTTCACTTCATTTCCACACTCAGGCTTAAGCCCAAGCTTCATTATTTAGCTACACTTAAATTTCTGCAGAGTATTATGTTGTGTTGCAGGGTGTTGTAGTGGAGGGTTAAGAAACCCACTTTTGGAGCTATTTTTTCAGAGGAGAAAGAATTCTTCTCTTTGGGAAGTCAGCAAGGAAGTTTATTGAGGTTTCTTTCACATCTTGGCACCAAGCCAACATATCCCCATCATCTACAACACAGTATCCCTCTTTAACTACGTTATTTCAATGAGCATTTGCAGTGGGGGTTTTAGTGCTTGATTTGGAGGGTGATATCTTCAGTGGTAAGATCGACCTTTCAATTGAAGGATCTATTGGGGAATATATATTCATTATTTGTATTATCTACAAAAATATTCATCCATTTATTCAGTAGTAGCTGCTAATTAGCCCTAGGGCTGCATTCTGACATTTTGGTTATTTTGTATATTTCAAGAAACCCTTCCCGAGTTGTCTTGAAAATGTGTTTATGAGTATAGATATTTGTTCTCGGCATTATTTGAGCCCTATAACTTAATATATATATATATGTATTTAAATTTTCCAGTAGTAGTTATATCTAATAAAACTGAGCTGTCATGTACATGTTGTCTTGAGGCTTGTTTTTCCAAGCTTGAGTGACTATTTCCTTAACGACTTGTATATAATTTGTTGCTATGATCTTAATGTGATGGCTATATGATATTCTTACATTTGTCACTGCTATTTCCATTTTTTGTGTTCTTGTATTGTTGCTTTCCCATTTAGGAATATTATAGTGGTATCAGAGCATAATCTTGGCTTAGCCTGTGAGTTTCAATCCAATATGCTAAAAGAAGAAGAAGAGAAGAAAATGAGATCTATAATGATGGAAGGAATGAGCTTTGTCTCATCACTTTTCAGATCTATGAAGAACCTCTCCAAGGACATCAAGCAGATGAAAAAGGAGAGATGCAATGAAACCTTCAAAGGGTTTCAAGAAGAAGAAGGTCTATGTACTCCCTATCATCAGAAGAAAGAACCGGTGTTGCATAGAACTCCAAAGCAATATACTATGCCGTTCTCTTTTGAGGAATAAGACAAGAGGTGTGGAGATGGAGGGCACTAGGAACATGAAATTCTAAGTAAATACCTGGAAAAATGTAAGTGTCAACCTAGAGCTTTCAAGGAGACTCTAACTCTCCCACAGTTCATTCAGATCAAAGAAGAAAGGAGACCTAGTAGCAATAGGAAAATAAAGGGAAATAGATTTCTATTGTCTACCTTTGATGGCTCATCCTTGTGAATAACAACAACTTGGGGAATGAAGTTGGATGCATTTTTTATGCTACATCCAGCAGTAGAGAAAGAATCTGTTGAGATTGTAGCGTTGCACCTTGAGGGCTAAGCTAATATTTGGTGGTTCAGCCATTTGAGTCATGCAAGAGTGACTGCATATGTAGATTTTACTCAAACATTGATCAAAATGTTTGATAATAAGAGATCAGAGGATAAGAGGCATTCAGCACCACTTGCTGCAGGAGCACTTGCATCAGGAGAAAGAACACTTGCACCTTTGCAAAGTGGTCGTAATCGCTTGACATTTAGATTCCCATGCACTATTCTGGAAATGCATGAGGAGGAGGAGACTTATACTAGTGTTGATGTAGCCAAAGAAGAGCATCCATCATCATCAATAGTTGGGGAAGTCATCGCATTGAATTAAGGAACCCTTGTAGTAGTACAAGATGTTCCCAAGTTTCACCAAGGTATGCATATGTTTCCACTTTCTGTTATTTTAGCACATCTTATGGAGGGTTGTGGGAATATGCCATTGCATGACCAAGGGTCAAATAATTTTGATGATTTGGAGCAACAGACTATCATTTTGCTCAGCAGCCCTGAGTTGTTCAATGAGGGGATAAACAATCATCCTAGTTATTCAATATTGAGATGAACACAACTCCTGGGGTTTGAGTGTGGATTCCTCGAGGATAGGATGAGCATTTTCCTCATGAAACTAATGAATAACTATATGTTCAACATTGAGCATGAGCACGAGACAAAAAAAAACACCATTATGGAGATTAGCAGCATTTTCATTGAGTAGCAGTGATGAGTTGGGGGCCCAACTATTATTGGGGCATTTTGATGACCATTTTACTTATGTGATATTGTATAGGAAGATGATTGATGAGAGGCATCTTATATTTCATTGTTGTGATGGATCTTTCTTATTGATAATTTCATAGCTCAATGAAAATCCTTTTCCTTTAGCATACTTGGATCCCTATGGATTTAACATGATCATTGATGAGAGGTCTTCACTTGGAGATCTCAAAGAGATTTCATTTCAACATCCCATGAAATGAAAAGGTAGAAATCTGATATGGAAAGATGGTATTCTCCATTGGAGGAGTACTAAGATGGAGCATGGTAGGAGACACCCACATTTGGATGAAGGAGTGTGGATGGTAAGCAAGGGGTTGGTGAGTCACCTTCATATCTATGACATGGGGCAGCAAGAGGCATGGCTGCGTTGGCTACTCTTGAAAGAGTTTGGCCATCATGTGACATGTCCTTCTTGTAAGGGTATGTTGGTGGGTGAAATTTGGCATGGCACTCACATCATATGGAAGCAAGGAGTTTGGGTGCATTGTGTTGCTATCAAATTCTTCATGTCAATCATCATATTTTCACCTCATGATTGGTATGATGGAGGTGTGAAGGGGAAGCAAGAGTTATTGTTGCTTTGGCTTCTCTTGGGAGAGTATGGGCAGAATTTTTCCCATACTTGGCATAATATTTTAGGAGAAAGGGATGGCACAATCAATGCGCAAGGAGGCTACCCTTCAGCATTGAATAATCAAGATGTATTTCCACATAGGAAGAAATCTGCCACACATAGCAGCATGATGGTGGATGAATTTTGCATATGACATGTCAAAGAATGGAGTCATGGAGTGGAAAGAGCCTTATCACTAAGGCCAAGAGTGTTGTCACTTGGGAGTATGAATCCATTCATTTTTCATACTTTTATGAGTAGATTCTCATGGGAGGGCTCATCTATGGACCTCACTTTCAGCATAATCACTATGCGTGGTGTTGGCTTGAGGGGACCTGACCCAAGTTCGAAGGTTTAAGGTTTGCCAACAAACCCCTATACTACTGGCCCTTTCAATAGTGTCCTACTTACAGAGGCAAAAGTCTCATGCGAAGCAGTATGGGAGGGTGTTGGAACTAGGTTTCCGCACCCTGGGAGAGAGTAGGTAAGTAAAGAAAATCCACGTTCACAACCTATCTAGTTCGCACAAGGTAGGTCCATTCACAAGGTTATTAACATTATAATCCACAGAATACATAGTTATTACCATGCAAAGATCTAGTCAATAGCACAAATTATTATGGTGCAAGTGTTGTTTATCTTGATGTAAGTGTTCTTTCTCCTGATGTGATATGATATAACACAAACATATTCGCGGCATAAACAGATAGCACAACTATATTCGTATCTATAAAAGATCCAAAATGTTTGCATCGATAGTAACACATTAGATTAGATAACAAAGAGATACTTTAACTATATCCACATATATTAGCATCCAAAAACCTAGTACAATCCAAACATAGCCTATGCACACAACCAACAGGGTTCGCACACAACAGGACTGAGGATCTCCGCCCACACAGGCAGTAGGAGTACTTACCCAAACGACCTAGAAATATATCTAATAATTCACACTTAGCATCAAACTTGATTCTTGCCTACCTTAAGACTCAAAATGTTAATCTATTTATATCGACTTAGCCTATGCTTCCAACGATCCACAAACCGTGTTTTGCGGACTCTTAGTCTATCTTTGACCCATTACAATGCATTTTGGGCTTTGACCCACCCCAAATCCCTGCACTAGACTAAATGATACCAAAAATATACAAAATTGTACAAAATTCGCATCTTTAGGGGACCTCTTTCCAACGATCCCCCAACACAATATTGTGACTCGTCTCGAGTCACTATGGTCATGGGGTATCCACCTGCACCTACAGTAGCCTGATTGCCTCACCCAGAGGGAGTAGCACTCTTTTATTCTGAACAACAGCGTTCTGAGCAATATGGACCAACTTCTACGAATTTGGTCCTTTTGTTGCGGATGTGATGCTCTCCAGAGTATGGTTCAATTGTTTAACTATGACATCAATATCCTGAAAGAGCTTGAGGGCTTCATCAGCCCATGGATTAAGGCCATCATTGAAGCACCTTTTCAATTTTTCCTTCCTATAGACATCGACATATGACGCAGCAAGTGGCTTTCCAAGTTGATTTGTTTCAGCAAAATTTCTAGTGCAAAATCGGCCTCGTGATTTGGACACGACGATAGGGATAGTGTTGTCAAGCTCGAACAAGGTGAAAACTATGTTTCTTGCACCCGATTTAGGAGCTTCATCACAACCAAACTATCCTTAAATACTGCCAAGAAATACTGAATATCAGGTACCCCTAGGCAGTACCTTGTTGGTTTTCTGTGATAACCTTAAAAACAACACAAAAATTTCAATTAACCTCAGCTCAGCTGTTTTAGTTCATTAGTCCGACAGCCAAACGGATTTTGATTTCTCGGAAACTAGGGGAAGCTAGTTCGTGGAAGGTATTATACTTGTGCAGACAGAAAGGAAAATTTTCCAATATGGTAGTGGTAATATTGGCAGAGTGGAGACACGGCAACAAAGAGATGAATTTGTGCCCCGAAACAAAAAGCAGAATTGTGAAGGCTTCCATCCGTAAACGTCATCAAAGGCTTCATAGAAATCAGTAAACGTAGCGCTGGGAAGACATTAGAGCGTCCGACCGGACTCAAAAATGGTTTGGCACTATGGCCATGACTGAAGAAGTTGCTGTTCCTTTTTATAAAATTTCATTTCAAAATAAAAATTCAACATACATTTATATCTCTAATGAAATTTATGCTATTCATGGCAACTATGTAAAACTTGAAAGCCATGAAGAGGGATCGATCATAGAGTTTGGATTTTTTAACACTTATAGAGCATGGTCATTTTCTTGCAGTAAATATACTCGATCCTAATTACATGTGTTTTCTGGATTTATAAAATTTTGACTTCGTATGCATGCACCTTTCTATTAATTTTGAAAGAAGTTAAAAAAATATATATTTTGATTCCATATGCATGCGCCTTTCTATTAATTTTGAAAAAATTTAAAAAAAAAGAAAATATATGATTTATCATACACATCTATAAATGGGTGGCCGACATTAGAGCGTCTCGAAAATGGTTTGACAGGTTGGCCATGGCTGAAAAAGTTGCTGTTCTTTTTAATAAAATTTAATTTCAAAATAAAAATTCAATATACAATTATATTTCTAATGAAATAGCCATGAGGAAGGTTCGATCCTGTTTCGGAAATAAAACTTAGGGTTTGGATATTTATAACCTTCATTTTCCTGTTTCGATCATGTTTCTACAATACAATGAAAAATAGCAAAAACAATATTAGAATTCCCTTTCCGGATGTTTGAAATTTGCTTCTATAATATAATGAAAAATACCAAACACAATCAATAATGTCTTAAAAATAATACAATGGTTTATGTTGAACAAATTCACATAGAAAATAAAAGACCAAAAAAAATCTCTTCTGTGAAAAAAATCTTAGAATTCCCCTTTCGAAATTTCCACATATTCAAGCTAGCTCTAATTATGGATGGTTTATGTTGAACACATCCACCTAGAAAATAAAGGAATCAAGAAAAAGCTCATCCTCAAAACAAATTTTAGAAGTCACTTTTTGAAATTTTCAGACATTCGTCCTAACCCTACTCATGGGCTCAAATTGTTGGGTTCACATGAGCGTCGCATACTAAACTTACCTCAACACTTTACCCCTTAAATAGATTATATTCCACATAAATACCATGGGTCAATACCACAGTTTGATAAAACTAGGAGTAAAATAAAATAATTTAACCTCTATTTTATTTCAAATATTAATTTGATTAATTCTATTTTATTTTTTTATTTTTTATGTAATTTGACCATGTCAAACATATCTTCCATATAGGGTCTTAGTGCAATGAGCATGCCATCATTACACTTAACATTGGACGTATGAATGCTAACATTACCTACTTATAGAATAAGAATGGTTTTATATTTATGCTAATAAGGGCGCTAAAATTTTAATTTGATTATCAATAATGATTATGTGGATGGTAGAGAACCTCCATGACATATTCTATAATATTCTTTGAAGTTTACAAAAATCAAAAGTTGGGATTTATCTCCAAAGTAACTATGTCCTTTATGAGAATTTAATTAAATTGATCAATTAAAAAAATGTCTTATGAACTATTGTCATACAAGTGAGTTATGGTTCTTTGGGCATGTAGTGTTGATTAACCTTTCTGGTCAAAATAGACAGAACCTACCCATGGTATTTACTGTGGTATTCTCCCATCGTATCTACCCCCCAAGTTTCCTTCGTTTTTCAAGAGAAATAATAAAATAAGGCTTCTAGAGAGTCCATCAAGCCTAAAAAATGGAATAGGAGCTAGGAATTGGATCATGCTAAGCTTTTAAATCTTCTTATGTTTTTTTCAGAACATTCATTGAACAGTTCTAGTTGCATCCAGAGATGAAAAACCCGTGGTGAATTTGTATGGTGGATCTAGTGAGGATTCACAAAGGTGCTTCAGTGTATTAGGTTTATGTTTAATGAGTAGTCTTTCACGTCATTTGTAGGGGCTCCATTCTTATTTGTATGAGCATGGATCTTTATTTTGAGCTAATAATATAAATAAGAGGTTGGGAGGCCGCATTTTCATATTCCTCCTATGTTCGTTGTTTTTGATAGCAACCATTTTCATTATAACACTCAAGTGTGACACATCCATTGATAATATTATTTTTTGGGATCTTCTAGTAGTATGAGAGTTGTGCATCGTGCTAGCTTGAAGGTTCTTGTTAGTATATCAAGATTTTTATTTACAGGATTGAAAATTACTGTTGTAAGATGTCCAACTACAGAATTTTTATATACAGGATTGAAAATTCTTGTCCAACTACAATGAAGAAATCACAGGAGCAACAAGTGACCGATGTGTCATATGTGAAAGACTGCAAGTTCGATCATTGAATAACATATACAACCAAGTAGATTTTACGTTGAATTTGAACGGTCGAGTCTCCTATGTCACATAGGGACGAGTTAAGTAAAGTATAATTATTTTATCATGCCAATTTTCCTCTGCCTTCAACAATCTATTTCTTTAATTAGAAATATTGGGAGAGATGGAAAAATATTTGCGGTTCCATATTGATGGAATGATCTAATCCTTCACCATTAATTAAAAGATGAACGGTGGGAAGAATAATAAATTAAATAATGGATAACTATTAATATGTTGATTTGGGGCTTGGGTCAATTCTATAAATAAAATTAAAAGAAACTTTTTGGAAGGTATGATGGACAAGATGTTGATGTGATGTCAATATGATGAATTAGTGTATTCTTGCATATGTTCTTGCCTAGTATGGGAGAATATGGGTTGTATTGAAGAGACCTTGGAAAGTACCCATAAGCTACTTGATGAACTACTGACAATATATGCTCCTTTAGATAAAAATATTTCCTTAGACAAAAATGATGGTCAAAGCAATATGCCTAAAAGATAATCGATGACATCCTGCGACATAAGTGTCCATGGGAAGTGAAGGAAGGATAGGGAATAGAGGATAAGCTATTCACACTTGGATCTACGATACAATGAATAAAGTTAGCCATAGAAAATTTAAAGTTGGAAGACATAGACACATGTCCCTCGGAGGTGGGGAAACCAAAATGGAAGAAACTCAGTTGGCCTCTCAATCCATGCATGCTTTCATTAATACAAAAACAAAATTGCGAAAATACTTGTGAGGAATCTCTATGCTGAATTTGGATTGCAACAACTTGATATTTCAGTTACCTCAAATTTGTTACATGAACATTACATAAGCTCGTCCACACTATGTCGAAACAAGTATGCAAAATATTGTGTCTCTATTCTTAGAAGGATATGCTCACATCCGCAAGGTACTAAGATCCATATGGAGGAAGGAACCAAAGGTATGACCAACTTCCTATGATCTAGTCGAGAAGTTGGTCACGAAAAACATAAAATTTCTTAGAGGGTTCTTGACTAGGAAGGACCTGAGAAGCATTGATGGAGGAAGCACGAAGAAAATCCGTGAGAAGAATGACAAAGGAGGAGTGTAATATTATTTATCTGCAAGGGACCTTGGGCCCTTTACTCATTCATGTCCAGGTAATATGAGGGCAGCAAGGTCAGACCATATATATACTTTTTCAGGTCATCGGGATTCATCCATAGTTGGGTTCACCAGTTTTCAAGGGAGACCCTATGAAGGATTTGAGCAGTCAAGTACAGAAGGTGAGAAACAACACCATTTTTTTCGGAAAACATGTAGGAGAAGCTGATGATAATTAGTCATCTTGAAAAATTTTATGGGGAAAGGAAGGAGGTAGTTGCTACTATTGTTAGGTCCCTATATTACTAGTGTAGTCCCTTATTGTTGTTAGTGTATCCCCCTTATTGTTATTGTTGTACCCCTCTAACCGCCATATTGTTATTATTATGCCCTTACATTATTATTGTTAAGCCGGTTAGGATTATATTATGACCCCATGGACTCCTATATATAGAAAGGAGGTTCTGTCATTTGTATCATCTAAGAATTGTTCATTTATGTAATGTAAAGGAGGTTTCCCCCTCGAAGTGGCTTATTTCTAAGGGGTTGATCTCTCTTTTTTTCTATTTTTGGAGATATTTTCATAACATTTGGTATCAGATATTTGGATTCTAGGGTTTCTCTGGACCAAACATGTCATCATGGAATTTTCACTATAAAGTTTTCTCTACGAAGGTTCAGAAGCTGAAATTTTTTTCACTAGAAGCCGAAATCCTGAGTAAATTCATAAAAAAAATTCAGAACATGGTCCAAAATATTTTCAGATATCGGATCTGTGAAAGTTAGGGTTTTTTCATGCTCCTCAATCTAATCTCAAAGAGGTGACCTTGGGAAAATCATCATAAATATATCTGTCAGCATCGAATTGGAAATTTGTAAAACCTGACCGCAAGTACATGAACCGTAGTTTATTGTGTATCAATTTGAGAGTCGAAGGAGGAAACAGGGACACATGCCACGTTGTACAATTTCTCTCTACTGAACTAGTCCATAATTAGGTCATTGTGGGAGATTGGGAATAACGGTTTCTTGAAGGATCCAAATCCATTAAGACCTGTGGCATTGAAAAGAATATTCACTGGGCTACTACAGGACCAAATTTCATATATTGAAGATCTAAAATCAGGGAGATAATTCAATTTCAATATTGAGCTCCTGAAAACCAAGAAAAAGGTGTGTATTTGTTTTTCAAATTGTTCGTACTAGAGAGACACACTAGGAATACTACTATTTTGTTTGACCGAGAAAGAGGTGGAAGAAGTGATGAAGGCATTTCATGATGGAATATGTGGTGGACACTAAAACTGGTGCGAAACAACATGTGAGATCCTCAAAGTAGGTTTATTCTAGCCACATTTATTGAGTGATGTTCGAGCTCGTGTTAGACCTTGTGAGAAGTGCCATACTTCCACCGAGAGACAGAAATTTTTGCCCCTGCCACTAATCCTGGTCCATGTTAAAGAGCCATTCAAACAGTGGGGAATTGACGTCATAGGAGAAATCCATCTAGCCTCCAGTATCCAACACCGATGGATCGTGATCGCGACGGATTACTTCCCAAGTTGTTTGAGGTTGTGTATGGGAGGAATGCTACTGACACAGTGCTAATAAATTTTTTGGAGGAGAATATAGTAGCAAGGTTTGAATGTCCATCAAAGATAATCATGGATAATTTGCAGGGTTCCATGTAATATTCCCAAATTAGCATGCAACTAATTGGAATATTAATTTTTCTCTTGACATTTAGTTAGATGAATAAATGGGTAGGGAGGCACATAAATCTTTTAAGTAGTCATAAAACCCCTCTTAATGTGGAAAGGGATCATATTCATAGCTGGATAAAGCACCCTCATGTGTGAATAGGGGCTAATGCATCTGGACAAGGTCAAGTTTGACTAAGTCAACAGCTCTAGTAAGGGAGGAGTGGATCATCAATAGAGACAACACAGTGTGAATGGGAGGAAGATTCCATGATGGTGGAAAACCTAATGAGTGGGACCCATGTTGAGAAGGATGACATTTTTTTATAAGGAGGGCAAGGTAGCCATAGTAGGGAAGGTTATTCATTATTGATTTTATGGTCTGCATGAATATTTTTCATTCTTCATTTGTTTACTTGAGATTGTTGTGTTGTTTAGCATCGGGTGTTCCCGAGTGGGAATCCCATATCCTTCATTGAGAGGCCTCTTGGAGGAGAATTTCACTTCATTTCCACACTCAGGCTTAATCCCAAGCTTCAGTATTTAGGTACACTTAAATTTCTACAGAGTATTATGTTGCGTTGCAGGGTGTTGTAGTGAAGGGTTAAGAAACCCACTTTTGGAGCTATTTTTTCAGAGGAGAAAGCATTCTTCTCTTTGAGGGTTTAGAAAGGGAGTTTATTGAGGTTTCTTTCACATCTTGGCACCAAGCCAACATATCCCCATCATCTATGACACAGTATCCCTCTTTAACTACATTATTTCAATGAGCATTTGCAGTGGGGGTTTTAGTGCTTGATTTGGAGGGTGATATCTTCAGTGGTAAGATCAACCTTCCACTTGAAGGATCTGTTGGAGAATATATATTCATTATTTGTATTATCTACAACAATATTCATCCATTTATTTAGGAGTAGCTGCTAATTAGCCCTAGGGCTACATTCTGACATTTTGGTTATTTTGTATATTTCAAGAAACCCTTCCCTAGTTGTCTTGAAAATGTGTTTGTGAGTATAGATATTTGTTCTCGGCATTCTTTGAGTCCTATAACTTAATATATATTTATTTAAATTTTCTAGCAGTAGTTATATCTAATAAAACTGCGCTGTCATGTACATGTTTTTTTTAGGCTTGTTTTGCCAAGCTTGAGTGACTATTTCCTTAAGGACTTGTATATAATTTGTTGCTATGATCTTAATGTGATGGCTATACGATATTCTTACAATTGTCACTGCTATTTCCATTTTTTGTGTTCATGTATTGTTGCTTTCCCATTTAGGAATATTATAGTGGTATCAGAGCATAATCTTGGCTTAGCCTATGAGTTTCAATCCAATATGCTATAAGAAGAAGAAGAGAAGAAAATGAGATCTATAATGATGGAAGGAATGAGCTTTGTCTCATCACTTTTCAGATCTATGAAGAACCTCTCCAAGGAGGTCAATCAGATGAAAAAGGAGAGATGCAATGAAACCTTTAAAGGGTTTCAAGAAGAGGAAGGTCTATGTACTCCCTATCATCAGAAGAAAGAACCGGTGTTGCATAGAACTCCAAAGCAATATACTATGCCCTTCTCTTTTGAGGAATAAGACAAGAGGTGTGGAGATGGAGGGCACTTGGAACATGAAATTCTAAGTAAATACTTGGAAAAATGTAAGTGTCAACCTAGAGCTTTCAAGGAGACTCTAACTCTCCCACAGTTCATTCGGTTCAAAGAAGAAAGGACACCTTGTAGCAATAGGAAAATAAAGGGAAATAGATTTCTATTGTCTACCTTTGATGGCTCATCCTCATGAATAACAACAGCTTGGGGAATGAAGTTGGATGCATTTTTTATGCTACATCCAGTAGTAGAGAAAGAATCTGTTGAGATTGCAGCGCTGCACCTTGAGGGCTAAGCAAATATTTGGTGGTTCAGCCATTTGAGTCATGCAAGAGTGACTGCATATGTAGATTTTACTCAAACATTGATCAAAATTTTTGACAAGACGAGATCAGAGGATAAGAGGCCTTCACCACCACTTGCTGCAGGAGCACTTGCATCAGGAGAAAGAACACTTGCACCTTTGCAAAGTGGTCTTAATCCCTTGACATTTAGATTCCCATGCACTATTCTGGAAATGCATGAGGAGGAGGAGACTTATACTAGTCTTGATGTAGCCAAAGAAGAGCATCCATCATCATCAATAGTTGGGGAAGTCATCGCATTGAAGGAAGGAACCCTTGTAATAGTACAAGATGTTCCCAAGTTTCACCAAGGTATGCATATGCTTCCACTTTCTATTATTTTCGCACTTCTTATGGAGGGTTGTGGGAATATGCCATTGCAGGACCAAGGGTCAAATCATATTGATGATTTGGAGCAACAGACTATCATTGTGCTGAGCAGCCCTGAGTTGTTCAATGAGGGGATAAACAATCATCCTAGTTATTCAATATTGAGATGAACACAACTCCTGGGGTTGGAGTGTGGATTCCTCGAGGATAGGATGAGAATTTTCCTCATAAAACTAATGCATAACTATATGTTCAACATTGAGCATGAGCACGAGACAAAAAAAACACCATTATGGAGATTAGCAGCACTGTCATTGAGTAGCAGTGATGAGTTGGGGGCCCAACTATTATTGGGGCATTTTGATGACCATTTTACTTGTGTGATATCGTATAGGAAGATGATTAATGAGAGGCATCTTATATTTCATTGTTGTGATGGATCTTTCATAATGATAATTTCATAGCTCAATGAAAATCCTTTGCCTTTAGCATACTTGGATCGCTATGGATTTAACATGATCATTGAAGAGAGGTCTTCACTTGGAGATCTCGAAGGGATTTCATTGCAACATCCCATGAAATGAAAAGGTAGAAATCTGATATGGAAACATGGTATTCTCCATTGGAGGAGTACCAAGATGGAGCATGGTAGGAGACACCCACATTTGGATTAAGCAGTGTGGATGGTAAGTAAGAGGTTGGTGAGTCACCTTCATATCTATGACATGGGGCAGCAAGAGGCATGGCTGCATTGGCTACTCTTCAAAGAGTTTGGCCATCATGTGACATATCCTTCTTCTAAGGGTATGTTGGTGGGTGAAATTTGGCATGGAACTCCCATCATATGGAAGCAAGGAGTTTGGGTGCATTGTGTTCCTATCACATTCTTCATGTCAATCATCATATTTTAACCTCATGATATGTATGATGGAGGTGTGAAGGGGAAGCAAGAGTTATTGTTGCTTTGGCTTCTCTTGGGAGAGTATGGGCATAATTTTTCCCATACTTGGCATAATATTTTAGGAGAAAGGGATGGCACGATCAATGCGCAAGGAGGCTACCCTTCAGCATTGAATAATCAGGATGTATTTCTGCATAGGAAGAAATCTGCCACACATAGCAGCATGATGGTGGATGACTTTTGCATATGACATGTCAAAGAATGGAATCATGGAGTGGAAAGAGCCTTATCACTAAGGCCAACAGTGTTGTCACTTGGGATTATGAATCCCTTAATTTTGCAGACTTTTATGAGTAGATTCTCATGGGAGGGCTCATCTATGGACCTCACTTTCAGCCTAATCACTATGCGTGGTGTTGGCTTGAGGGGTCCTGATCCAGGTTCGAAGGTTTAAGGTTTTCCAACAAAACCATATACTTCTGGCCCTTTCAACAATGTCCTACTTGCAGAGGCCAAAGTCTCACTCGAAGCAGTATGGGAGGGTGTTGGAACCAGGTTTCCGCACCCTGGGAGAGAGTAGGTAAGTCAAGCAGATCCATGTTCGCAACCTATCCAGTTCGCACAAGGTAGGCCCATTCGCAAGGTTATTAACAGTATAATCCATAGAATACACAGTTATTACCATGCAAAGATCTAGTCAATAGCACAAATTATTATGGTGCAAGTGTTCTTTCTCTTAATGTAAGTGTTCTTTCTCCTGATGTGATATGATATAACACAAACATATTTGCAGCATAAACAGATAGCGCAACTGTATTTGTATCTATAAAAGATCCAAATTTTTTTTACCAATAGTAACACATTAGATTAGATAACACAAAGTTACTTTAACTATATCCACATATATTAGCATCCAAAACCTAGTACAATCCAAAAATATCCTGTGCACACAACCAGCAGGGTTCACACACAATAGGACTGAGGATCTCCACCCACACGGGAAGTAGGAGTACTTACCCAAACGACCCAGAAATATATCTAATAATTCACACTTAGCATCAAACTTGATTCTTGCCTACCTTAAGACTCAAAATTTTAATCTAGTTATATCGACTTAGCCTACGCTTCCAACGATCTGCAAACCGTGTTTTGCGGACTCTTAGTCTACCCTTGACCCATTACAATGCATTTTGGGCTTTGACCCACCCCAAATCCCTGCACTAGACTAAATGATACCAAAAATATACAAAATTGTACAAAATTCGCATCTTTAGGGGACCTCTTTCCAACGATCCCCTAACACAATCTTGTGACTCGTCTCAAGTCATTATGGTCGTGGGGTATCCACCTGCACCTACAGTAGCCTGATTGCCTCAACCAGAGGGGGTAGCACTCCTTTACTCTGAACAACAGCGTTCTAAGAAATATCCACCAACTTCTGCGAATTTGGTCCTTTTGATGCGGATGTGATGCTCTCCAGAGTATGGTTCAATTGTTTAACTGTGACATCAATATCCTGAAAGAGGTTGATGGCTTCATCAACCCATGGATTAAGGCCATCGTTGAGGGTCTTCTTCTTCTACTGGAGTTCGTCAATGTCATCCCAAACGACGTGGTTGGTGTTAGCCACCAATAAAATTTGTCATATCAAATGGTGGCTAAAAAAATTTTGGAGCCTTCAAGGAACACATTTTATTGCAAAAAATGTTATCTCTTGAAGACTCAAGAAGACATCTTGCTATTTGTCTAAATCTTCGCTGCTGTTTCCTTTTTCCCAACTTAGAAATTCCGCTAATTTCAAGAAAAAATACTGTTGCAAACACCATTTTCCCCTCATTCCACTTCAAAAATAACCTCCATTTTTACCCTATTTCATTCCCATGAAACTCCTCTATTTTTCATTTTTCCCCATTTCCCCTTCATAAAATCCTCTTTACCAAGTTTAAAACTCCTCTTTTTACTCTGTCAAAACCCCCAAATCTATTTAAAACTTGAAAGAATTTCATTAAAAACACCTTTTTGTATTACAGGCTTAAGACCCCTTCGGCTAACTCCTAAACCACTTCCCCATTATATGCCTTGGTGCTAGAACTAGGCGCTAAGCCATTTAAGCACTTATCACATCAGAAAGGTCAGAGCACATAAGTTTATCTACCATATTAAAAATTTTCGATGTGATTAAGCCCTTGTACAAAGCACCCGATCATATTATTGTTTCATATAACCCTCATGCCCACAGTCGGGTGCTAAAAACATTGTATAATCCATCTTCGATTGATATTTTCCTTTGTAAAGTTCATAAACCCACTTTCTTAAATTTTTGCTTCAAGCCCATCGGAGACATGTTTTCAATGATCCAGGTGGATATTGGTGGCCACCCGCCTATTCCACTTGGGCCCCCACCATTGTCTCTTTCATTTTTCAGTTTTGGCATAACTTACTATTTTTAGCAGTTTTTCGGGTCCTGAACTTCCTGAGCCGTTTTGAGGCCCTAAGTGACTTCTTTTGGGCATCGCACCTCCACCAGATAGTTTTCTGTTCTGGAAAAATTGTAGTCCTCGGATAGAGATTTCTAATGATGTATCATGTGCATCAAATGGAGATAGTATGCCAAAGTTACGTCCGTGGGAAGTTGAAACACCAATTTACCCAAATGGGGCCCATAGTTTTGTCGCTTCATCTCCTAGGGTTCGGTTTTTGGATGTTTAGGTTTCTCCATTGTTTCTCAATAATAAATAGGCCCTCGAGCCTCATTGTAACTCAATTCAGAGGCCTGTAGCTGTCACGCCTCTTCTCAGAGATAGCTACCAATGCCCTAGCTTGTTTTATTTCCATTCTGTCTATAAGCCAATTTCAGTTCTTTCATATTAATGAAATGAAGTTTTATTTCTACTGCATCTCTATATTTATGTTTATATGTTTATTCTGTTGCGTTCCTCCATAAATCTGGATCAGTGGTATCAGAGCGGTCTACTTTTTCTCGATCCTTCTTTGCATGTCCCCAACGAGGTTGAGGTATAAGGAGCTAGGGCTTGATCTGGTGGATCCTTCGCAAGATCAGCCTCACAAACCTCGATGGACGCCCATGGGGGATGAAAAGAAAGACGAGGGACCAGGAGATCCTATCAAAATATTTCTCGAGGAGGCCCTCGAAAAACAAACGAATGCGATGATGGATAACTTTGCTCAGATCCTTCAATGGCTGCCCACCGGTGGTGCATCTGCATCCAGTAGCCACTCTGGAGGTGCGACTCCTTTTAAGGTACAAGTAAATTTTGACATTCTCATATTTTAGGGTCAAATAGACGCAGATGTCGTAGATAGATGGTTGAATCTATTAGAAGGATATTTCTCTATTCATGACTTTTTAGACCGAGAGAAGATTATTTTTGCACTCCTCAAAGCTACCCCCCATGTTAAGGAGTGGTGGGAAACCTACTATGAGAACAAGGACCAGACAGAACCATGAGAAATTTCCGTGTCCAAAGCGTCGAGAAAGCCGGGTTTTGTAAGTATTTTAGTATTAAAATATTTTGAGGATTTCTCCAATAAGCCGATTTGAAAGAACCTGGATTTGCTACTTGGGAATATGTTGTAGTGCTAAGATTCATAATTACTAATCCATGGAATGTCACTTTGAAGCAAGATTTGAGGTTATGAAGAGTAAGAAATTCTTTGACAATTCCTTGTTGCATGTCATGTTGATATGTACACTCTTGAAGATTTGAAATGTTGGATTGGAGGGAGTGCCAAATTCAAAAGTTGGTATTGAAGAAACCGCCAAATTATATATGTTTCATGTTGGTAAAGAATATATATGAAATGTGGATTGAAGGTCAAAGAATCAAATCATAAACTATCACCACTGAAGAGCACAATTTTCGATGGGATCACATAACACAACATCTAGTAGTGATTGAACTCGATCAATTAATAGATCATGTAGTTTCAAAAGCTAGTATTTGAAGGAAGCCCGTAGTTCAAATATAAGTGACCATGTAGTAGTGACCAAACTGGATGAGATAATAGATCATGTAGTTTTACAAGCTAGTATTCGAAAGAAGTGTGTAGTTCAAAAATGGGTTGTATGAGGTGTTTATAAAAGAACGTAGATCAAATATTGGTTGTATGACATGTTTATAAAAGTTTTAAAAGGATAAAATGAGTAAATAGTGAAGGGTATTGTGTTTATTGTAGGTTGTGCTTACTAATTATTATTGTAATAGTAGGTTGATTCCTAGAAGGAATCATCATTTAATGAAGTATTATAGTTTTTCTCTTAGAAACATTTCCAAGTATATCTTCTATCTCATGTGGCAAAGGTGACCCACTTAACTACATGTTTTACTTTAGTGGAGTCCCTCATCTTCACTGCATGTTCTACTTCATTGGATCCCCTCATCTTTAGTGGTAGGCAAAATCATAAAGACCAATAAAAGGACTCTGAAAGGGCTTGGCACTTGGTGCCTTCACGACACTCGAAGAGGGGTGCTATACAACTTTGTAGTAAGAAAATTTTGTCACCTAATTTTACATTTAAAAATAACAAAATAATGGTTACATTAACAAATTAAAAAGCTAATAAGAATAATAAATTCAATGTTGGCCACACATAAAATACTTCAATTTCCACCTATAGTTTTACCTTAAACTTTCTATAAAGAGATAAAGTAATAGAAAATAAAAATGTTTTTACTTTCTAGTATGAGAGATATATAATCCCTTCATTACTTATGGATTTCACAAAAGGTATTTAAAAATAATGTTATTGATACTACATGAGATCTAATACATTCCTTACTCAAATGAAATATAGTTTTAAAATAAAATTACATTATTGAAAAAAATAGATCTTATACTCGTAAAAAATATAATATAAATTATATATATATATATATATCTATATATATATATATATAGAAGAAAATTAGTATGGACCTATGTCAACATTACTTAACTAAACAATATGTTTTTTTTTTAAGCTTTTTGGTAACTTTTTTTTTCTCTTTTTTTTACTCAATCTTCATCAATATGTTTAGATAAGAAGGGAATTGAACCTGTGATAAGTGCTATAACTGATCCAGGTGGATATCGGTGGCCACCCACCTATTCCATTTGGACCAGCACCATGAATTTTTGCAGATTTTCACATTCAGCACAACTTACTATTTTTAGCAGGTTTTCGGGTCCTCCACTCTCGGAGCCGTTTTGGGGGCTTAATGATCCAGGTGGATATTTGTGGCCACCCACCTATTCCATTTGAACCCCCATATTCAGTTCTTTCAATTTTCAAGTTGCAACAAAACTTACTATTTTTAGCAGTTTTTCGGGTCCTGAACTTCCGGAGCCGTTTTGAGGCCCTAAACGACATTTTTTCGGAAATAGGAGAGCAACATGTGTTCGTGGATCGATGTTGCTCATTCAAAAATTGAAGTCCTCGGATGATCTTTCTAACGAGCTATTGAATGCGTCAAACGGAGATCGTGTGCCAAAGTTATGCCCCTGGGAAGTTGAACCACCAATTTACCCAAACGGACGCCCAAAGTTTTGGCGCCTCATCTCCTACGGTTAGGTTTATGGACGTTTCAGATTCTACATTGTTTCTCAACAATAAATAGGCCCTTGAGCCTCATTGTAACACAGTTCAGAGGTCTGTAGCCATCACATCTCTTCTCAGAGATTCAAGCACTGTAAAGACCTCTAGCTATTTTATTTCCATTATGCCCCATGTTATTTATTTGATATTAATGAAATGAAGCATTATTTCCGTACATCTCTATGTTCACATATTTCGTATCTATTACCCCATAAAAAATCCCATCATGGTATCGTAGGGGTCTCGCTTTGCTTGTTTTTCTTTGCATGTCCCCAACGCGGTCAGGGTATAAGGAGTTAGGGCTCGACCTGGTTGAACCCTTGCAAGATCAGCCTCGCAAACCCCGACGACCTCCCATGGCGGAAGAAAAGAAAGACGAGGGAGCAGGAGATCCTATCAAAATACTGCTCGAGGAGGCCCTCGAGAGACAAAGGAACGCGATGATGGATAGCTTTGCTCAAATCCTTCAACGACTGCTCACATATGGCGCATCTGCATCCAAATGTGCCCACTGAGGCGCCACTCCCTTCAAGGTACAAACTTTGGACATTCCTATATTTGAAGGAAAAATAAGATGCAGATCACTAGAGAGCTGCATGGTTAAATTTGTTGGAAGGGTATTTCTCCGTCCATGACTTCTCTGACCGAGAAAAGATTATTTTTGCACTCCTCAAAGCCGCCCCCCATGTCAAAGACTGGTGGGAAACCTACCGTGAGCAAGAGGGCGAAGGGGAACCCTCTCTGTTCTCGACCACACCCACTTGGAATTCGTTCCGAGATGGCAACAAGGAACAATATTACCCTGTGGGGAGCTATGAGGACAAATACATCCAATGGACCACGCTGCGGCAACAAAAGGATCAAGATGTGCACGAACTGACGAATCTGTTCCATACCCTGCACACAAAGGTATTAAAGATTCAGAGAGAAATTTGGTGCTCAAGTACCATGGCTGTCTGCACAAACACATTCAGGAGGAAATGGAGTTCCTCGACATTACATCGCTTGGCACGGCATATCGCTATGCCGCCAAGATCGAGCAGAAATTTAAGCAGAAGAGGCGAGACTTTGGATCTACGAATCCGAAATGTGCCCCCGAATTAAAGAACGAGGGGCAAGGCCAAAGCAATGCGACTCAGAAAAACACCACAAATCCAAAGAAGGACATAGGGAAGTGGTGTGAATTTCATAACAGCCCCACTCATAGCACAAACGAGTGTCGAGCCGAACAGTCTTTGGTGGCTGAACCAAAGGCACCCGAATCAGATGCATTTTTTGATCCTGAGTTAGAACTAAATAAAGGCAATGACAAAGGGAAGCAGATCATTGATGCAGATCCCAGTGCCATTTTTGCCACCACCAAGATCCAGAAGGAGGGTCCAGAGGATCCAGAGGAGGGGGAGCGCCTCTTCCAGTCGCAGATGTGGGTGAAGGGTTCTCCGCTGCAGTTTCTCGTCGATAGCGGAAGCCAAAAGAACCTCATTTCAGCAGACGTCGTGAAGCGGCTCGACCTACCAACCATAGCACACCCGCAGCCGTATACCATCGAGTGGCTCCACCCAGGGAGAGATCTTCGCATCCGCCAGCAGTGCCGACTTCCATACAGTATCAAGCCATTCACGGATGAGGTATTGTGTGATGTTGCTCCTCTTGATGTAGCTGATGTATTATTGGGCCAACCATACTTGTGGAGGCGACATGCTATGTATGAGTCTAGGCCTCGTGCTGTTATTATTACTTTGGAAAATAACTTGTACAGGATACCGGAGGTGGTACCGCCTCCTGCCATCTCTTTGACTACTGCAAAACAACGCAGTAAGATTGTTTCCCAGACCATAAAATTCATTTTCCTTATGACTCACTCACAAGGAAAGAAGAATATTGTGGCCACAACCTCGAAACAGGGCTCCTTTTCACGGCTGCAGTAGATGGACAAAGTCATGGAGGAATACGATGACAATTTCTCCTCACTCATAGAGGTTCCTCTACAGTGTCAGGACAAGCACTCCATTGATCTAACTCCCAATGCACCACCACCTGATGTTGCCATACATCCTGCAACTACACATACAGAATCCAAACATGTACTATATGAGGCTGATAAAGAAACCAAATTTACTAAACACATCCAGCATGTCCACCCGCAGGTCCATGACATCTTCAACACATCTAATACTCAGTTCAACAGAATTTGCCTCATCTCATGGAGGATCTCAACGCAATGGGGACCATTGCTTCCTAAGGAGGGAGGAATGATTCAGGTGGATATCGGTGGCCACCCACCTATTCCATTTGGACCAGCACCATCAATTCTTGCAGCTTTTCTCATTCAGCACAACTTACTATTTTTAGCAGGTTTTCGGGTCCTCCACTCTCGGAGCCGTTTTGGGGGCTTAATGATCCAGGTGGATATTGGTGGCCACCCACCTATTCCATTTGAACCCCCATCTTCGGTTCTTTCAATTTTCAAGTTGCAACAAAACTTACTATTTTTAGCAGTTTTTCGGGTCCTGAACTTCCGGAGCCGTTTTGAGGCCCTAAACGACATTTTTTGGGAAAACGGAGAGCAACATGGGTCCATGGACCGATGTTTCTTGTTCAAAAATTGAAGTCCTTGGATAGATCTTTAAACGGGCGCCCACAGTTTCGGCGCCTCATCTCCTACGGTTAGGATTTTGGATGTTTCAGATTCTACATTGTTTCTCAACAATAAATAGGCCCCTGAGCCTCATTGTAACACAGTTCAGAGGTCTGTAGCCATCACATCTCTTCTCAGAGATTCGCTACCAGCACCCTAGCTATTTTATTTCCATTATGCCTGTAAGCATATTTCTGTTATTTGATATTAATGAAATGAAGCATTATTTCTGGTGCATCTCTATGTTCATGGTTATTTCTGTATTCTGTTGCGTTCCTGCATAAAATCCGGATCAATAACAAATAGCCTCATCACCATTTAACCAAACCACACAAACTACTTTATAATCATTTTATAACTATACATTTTTTAACATTAGATGAGATTGAGTCTCGTGCAGTATAAGACCAGGTGTCGTAAAATTAGTTTGCACAGAACAGAATGAGAGGACTGAAATAAGACTCGATTCAAACAGAATGGGAAAATGAGAGACAGCCTCGTGGCATTGCGGATGGGTATGACTTAGCGGTGGTGGCCGTGGAAGCCTACTCTCCTTACAGTTCAACATTGCCCCAACCTTGAATGGAGTACTACTCTCATGAGTCTCATTCTGTTTGAATTGAATCCTTCCATTATGCTTCTATGCAAGTTAACTTTATGACACCTTGTCCTATTACTGTGACACACTCGGCCTCATCAAATTTTTTGGGTGCGAAAAGATGAAGAACGAGCCATGATGACGTGTAGCCCGAGTTACATGTATAATAACACTACCAATAGTCCCTAGATGTTCTTCGAAGTATAGAATGGAGCGGGTATGTGTTTTCATATTTATCATTTTTTCATATTCATCGGGTCTACTATGTTGGTTGGTTAGAGATATGGTATTTATATAAAAGTATGTTACGAAAATTAATGGATTATGCGGTCTACTATGTTAATTGGTTAGAGATATGGTATTTATATAAAAGTATGTTACAAAAATTAATGGATTTGGTATGTAATGAATTTTAATGGATTGGGTTATTTTATTATTTTTGTTTGGTACTTATAAGAAAAATGTAATTATTAATAAAAAAATAATAATTTTTAAGTATATTATTTTACATATGTGATTTAATTGTTATAACTTGCAATTGTTATAGTTGTTATAAGAAATAATCATCTAAACAATAATATTTAAAGTTGAAATTCTAGTGAGTCAAGCTAAACAAAACAATTGCATTTTCACATAGAGTCACCATAAATATATTAAACTGCTACATGAAATCCATGATCCATGGCATATATTATTTTTGAAAGATTCAAATAATATTACTAACTAAATCCATATTGATTCCTACTCTACAAGTATAAGAGATCAAAAGAAATGTATTTCTTCTGGGAACTTGGTAAATCTGGAAATAAGATGAATCTGTCTGGATTTTAAAAATACCATAAAAGATCTAATTTATTTTAAGCTAATTGTTATTTTATAACATGTAAAAAAAATATATCTTTTTAATTATTTTATAACAGGTAAGAAGTATATATATATTTTTAATTATTTTATTTAAAATTTGGTCTAAACAGTTATTTCTATTTAATATTTAAAAATGCTCAGTATTTGTTCTTAAAAAAAAATATAAGTTTATTAATGAAATTTTTTAATTTTAATAATTTTTAACCAATTTTTAATAATACCTAAGTCTGATTATAGTTGATAATGTTTGGCCATATTGATATTGATTGAACATTCATTCTCATATTTGATCATGATATGAAGAAAAAAAAAGTGCGAAAGAACAATTAGAGAAATAAAGAAGTACGAAGCACAAAAAGATATGAAATGAAAAATTATAGAAGAAAGCCTTATATATCCAAATATTTCAATCCTTTATTGTCTCTTAATAAAATGGGAATATTGCGAACTATTGAAAGTCTATATATTGGATGCTCAACATAATAGGATTTTTACAATAGTAGTGATCTTCAGTATTTCTTGGCAGTATTTCAGGATAGTTTGGTTGTGATGAAGCTCCTAAAGCGGGTGCAAGAAAGATAGTTTTCACCTTGTTCGAGCTTGACAACCCTATCCCTATCGTCGTGCCCAAATCAGGAGGCCGATTTTGCACCAGAAATTTTGCTGAAACAAATCAACTTGGAAAGCCACTTGCTGCGTCATATGTCGACGTCTATAGGAAGGCGAAATTGGAAAGGTGCTTCATTTGTGATTGATTATTAACTGCCTGATATGAGGGAGCATCATTTAGGTTTAATTCGCCATTGGATACATGTTTTTGTGGATGATTATTGTTATAACTTTGAATCCCCTGGTATGACGGGAGCATTTAGGTTTAATTGGCCGTTGGATACATTGGAACCAAAAACAATGTATCCAACGGCGAATTAAACCTAAATTCTCCCATCATACCAGAGGGTTCAAAATTATAACAAAAATCATCCACAAAAACAATGTATCCAACGGCGAATTAAACCTAAATGATGATCCCCTCATACCAGGCGGTTAATAATCAATCACAAATGAAGCACCTTTTCAATTTCGCCTTCCTATAGACGTCGACATATGACGCAGCAGGTGGCTTTCCAAGTTGATTTGTTTCAGCAAAATTTCTGGTGCAAAATCGGGCTCGTGATTTGGGCACGATGATAGGGATAGGGTTGTCAAGCTCGAACAAGGTGAAAACTATCTTTCTTGCACCCGCTTTAGGAGCTTCATCACAACCAAACTATCCTGAAATACTGCCAAGAAATACTGAAGATCACTACTATTGTAGAAATCCTATTATGTTGAGCATCAAATATATAGACTTTAAAAATCCTATTATGTTTGAGCATCCAAAATCGGCCTTGTGAATCTATCTGGATTTTAAAAATACCATAAAACATCTAATTTATTTTAAGCTAATTGTTATTTTATAACATTTAAAAAATATATATATTTTTAATTATTTTATAACATGTAAGAAGTATATATATATTTTTAATTATTTTATTTAAAATTTGGTCTAAACAATTATTTCTATTTAATATTTAAAAATGCTCAGTATTTGTTCTTAAAAAATATATAATTTCATTAATGAAAATTTTTAATTTTAATAATTTTTAACCAAATTTTAATAATACCTAAGTCTGATTATAGTTGACAATGTTTGGCCATATTGATATTGATTGAACATTCATTCTCATATTTCATCATGATATGATGAAAAAAAAGGTGCGAAAGAACAATTAGAGAAATAAAGAAGTATGAAGCACAAAAAGATATGAAATGAAAAATTATAGAAGAAAGCCTTATATATCCAAATATTTCAATCCTTTATGGTCTCTTAATAAAATGGGAATATTGCGAACTATTGGAAGTCTATATATTGGATGCTCAACATAATAGGATTTTTACAATAGTAGTGATCTTCAGTATTTCGTGGCAGTATTTCAGGATAGTTTGGTTGTGATGAAGCTCCTAAAGCGGGTGCAAGAAAGATAGTTTTCACCTTGTTCAAGCTTGACCACCCTTTCCCTATCGTCATGCCTAAATCAAGAGGCTAATTTTGCACCAGAAATTTTGCTGAAACAAATCAACTTGGAAAGCCACTTGCTGTGTCATATGTTGACGTCTATAGGAAGGCAAAATTTAGAGGGTGCTTCATTTTTGATTGATTATTAACCGCCTAGTATGAGGGGAGAATCATTTAGCTTTAATTCACTGTTGGATACATTTTTTTTGTGGATGATTATTGTTATAATTTTGAACCCCCTAGTATGAGGGGAGCATTTAGGTTTAATTCGCCGTTGGATACATTTTTTTTGTGGATGATTTTTTTTATAATTTTGAACCCCCTGGTATGATGGAAGAATTAAACCTAAATTCTCCAGAATTAAACCTAAATTCAATTTCGCCTTCCTATAGACATCAACATATGACGCAGCAAGTGTCTTTCCAATTTGATTTGTTTCAGCAAAATTTCTGGTGAAAAATTGGCGTCGTGATTTGGGCACGACGATAGGGATAGGACAACCAAACTATCCTAAAATACTGCCAAGAAATACTAAATATCACTACTACTATATGTTCAACATTGAGCATGAGCATGAGACAAAAAAAACACCGTTATGGAGATTAGCAGCACTGTCATTGAGTAGCAGTGATGAGTTGGGGGCCAAAATATTATTGGGGCATTCTCATGACCATTTTACTTGCGTGATATTGTATAGGAAGATGATTGATGAGAGGCATCTTATATTTCATTGTTGTGATCGATCTTTCTTAATGATAATTTCATAGCTCAATGAAAATCCTTTGCCTTTAGCATACTTGGATCCCTATGGATTTAACGTGATCATTGATGAGAGGTCTTCACTTGGGGATCTCGAATAGATTTCATTTCAACATCCCATGAAATGCAAAGGTATAAATCTGATATGGAAAGATGGTATTCTCCATTGGAGAAGTACCAAGATGGAGCATGGTAGGAGACACCCACATTTGGAGGAAGGAGTGTGGATGGTAAGCAAGAGGTTGGTGAGTCACCTTCATATCTATGACATGGGGTAGCGAGAGGCATGGCTGCATTGGCTACTCTTGAAAGAGTTTGGCCATCATGTGACATATCCTTCTTCTAAGGGTATTTTGGTGGGCGAAATTTGGCATGGCACTCGCATCATATGGCAGCAAGGAGTTTGGGTGCATTGTGTTGCTATCACATTCTTCATGTCAATCATCATATTTTCACCTCATGATTTGTATGATGGAAGTGTGAAGGGGAAGCAAGAGTTATTGTTGCTTTGGCTTCTCTTGGGAGAGTATGGGCAGAATTTTTCCCATACTTGGCATAATATTTTAGGAGAAAGGGATGGCACAATCAATGCGCAAGGAGGCTACCCTTCAGCATTGAATAATCAGGATGTATTTCCACATAGGAAGAAATCTGCCACACATAGCAGCATGATGGTGGATGATTTTTGCATAAGACATGTCAAAGAATGGACTCATGGAGTGGAAAGAGCCTTATCACTAAGGCCAACAGTGTTGTCACTTGGGAGTATGAATCCCTTAATTTTGCACACTTTTATGAGTAGATTCTCATGGGAGGGCTCATCTATGGACCTCACTTTCAGCCTAATCAGTATGCGTGGTGTTGGCTTGAGGGGTCCTGATCCAGGTTCGAAGGTTTAAGGTTTGGCAACAAACCCCTATACTTCTGGCCCTTTCAACAGTGTCCTACTTGCAGAGGCCAAAGTCTCACCCGAAGCAGTATGGGAGGGTGTTGGAACCAGGTTTCCGCACCTTGGGAGAGAGTAGGTAAGTCAAGTAGATCCACGTTCGCAACCTATCCAATTGGCACAAGGTAGGTCCATTCACAAGGTTATTAACAGTATAATCCAAAGAATACATAGTTATTACCATGCAAATATCTAGTCAATAGCACAAATTATTATGGTGCAAGTGTTCTTTCTCTTGATGTAAGTATTCTTTCTCCCGATGTGATATGATATAACACAAACATATTTGCAGCATAAACAGATAGCGCAACTGTATTTGTATCTATAAAAGATCCAAAATGTTTGCATCAATAGTAACACATTAGATTAGATAACACAGAGATACTTTAACTATATCCACATATATTAGCATCCAAAACCTAGTACAATCCAAACATATCCTGTGCACACAACCAACAGGGTTCGCACACAACAGGACTGAGGATCTCCGCCCACACGGGCAGTAGGAGTACTTACCCAAACGACCCAGAAATATATCTAATAATTCACACTTAGCATCAAACTTGATTCTTGCCTACCTTAAGACTCAAAATGTTAATCTATTTATATCGAATTGGCCTATGCTTCCAACAATCCGCAAACTATTTTTTGCGGACTCTTAGTCTACCCTTGACCCATTACAATGCATTTTGGGCTTTGACCCACCCCAAATCCCTGCACTAGACTAAATGATACCAAAAATATACAAAATTGTACAAAATTAACATCTTTAGGGGACGTCTTTCCAACGATCCCCCAACACAATCTTCTGACTCGTCTCGAGTCACTGTGGTCGTGGGGTATCCACCTGCACCTACAGTAGCCTAATTTCCTCAACCAGAGGGGGTAGCACTCCTTTACTCTGAACAAGAGCGTTCTGAGCAATATCCACCAACTTCTGCGAATTTGGTCCTTTTGTTGCGGATGTGATGCTCTCCAGAGTATGGTTCAATTGTTTAACTGTGACATCAATATCCTGAAAGAGCTTGAGGGCTCCATCAGGCCATGGATTAAGGCCATCGTTGAGGGTCTTCTTCTTCTACTGGAGTTCGTCAATTCCATCCCGAACGACGTGGTTGGTGTTAGCCACCAATAAAATTTGTCATATCGAACGTTGGCTAAAACATTTTTGGAGCCTTCAAGGAACACATTTTATTGCAAAAAATGATATCTCTTGAAGACTCAAGAAGACATCTTGCTATTTGTCTAAATCTTCACTGCTGTTTCCTTTTTCCCAACTCAGAAATTCTACTAATTTCAAGAAAAAATATTGCTGCAAACACCATTTTCCCCTCCTTCCACTTCAAAACTAACCTCCATTTTTATCCTATTTCATTCCCATGAAACTCCTCTATTTTTCATTTTTCCCCATTTCCCCTTCATAAAATCCTCTTTACAAAGTTTAAAACTCCTCTTTTTACTCTGTCGAAACCCCCAAATCTATTTAAAACTTGAAATAATTTCATTAAAAACACCTTTTTATATTACAAGCTTAAGCCACCTTGGGCTAACTCCTAAACCACTTCCCCATTATATGCCCTGGTGCTAGAACTTGGCGCTAAGCCATTTAAGCACTTATCGCATTAAAAAGATCAGAGCACATAAGTTTATCTACCATATTAGAAATTTCCGATGTGATTAAGCCCTTGTACAAAGCTCCCGATCATATTATTGTTTCATATAACCCTCATGCCCACAGTCGGGTGCTAAAATCATTGTATAATCCATCTTCGATTGATATTTTCCTTTGTAAATTTCATAAACCCACTTTCCTAAATTTTTTCTCTAATCTCGTCGGAGACATGTTTTCAATGATCCAGGTGGATATTGGTGGCCACCCTCCTATTCCACTTGGGCCCCCACCATTGTCTCTTTCAGTTTTTAAGTTTCGGCATAACTTACTATGTTTAGCAGTTTTTCGGGTCCCGAACTTCCGGAGCCGTTTTGAGGCCCTAAATGAATTTTTTGGGCATCACGCCTCCAGTGGATGATTTTCTCTTCCGAAAAAGTTTTAGTCCTCAGATATAGATTTCTAATGATGTATCATGTACGTCAAACGGAGATAGTATGCCAAAGTTACATCCGTGGGAAGCTGAAACACCAATTTACCCAAATGAGGCCCATAGTTTTGTCGCTTCATCTCCTAGGGTTAGGTTTTTGGATGTTTAGGTTTCTCCATTGTTTATCAATAATAAATAGGCCCTCTAGCCTCATTGTAACTCAATTCAGAGGCCTGTAGCCGTCACGTCTCTTCTTAGAGATAGCTACCAGTGCCCTAGCTAGTTTTATTTCCATTCTGTCTGTAAGCGAATTTCAGTTCTTTGATATTAATGAAATGAAGTGTTATCTCCGCTGCATCTCTATATTTATGGTTATATGTTTATTCTGTTGCGTTCCTCCATAAATCTGGATCAGTGGTATCAGAGCGGTCTGCTTTTTCTCGATCCTTCTTTGCATGTCCCCAACGAGGTTGGGGTATAAGGAGCTAGGGCTTGATCTGGTGGATCCTTTGCAAGATCATCCTCGCAAACCTTGACAGACACCCATGGGGGATGAAAAGAAAGACGAGGGAGCAGGAGATCCTATCAAAATATTTCTCAAGGAGGCCCTCGAAAAACAAAGGAACACGATGATGAATAACTTTGCCCAGATCCTTCAACGGCTGCCCACCGGCGGCGCATCTGCATCCAGAAGCCACTCTGGAGCTGCGACTCCTTTTAAGGTACAAGTAAATTTTGACATTCCCATATTTGAGGGTCAAATAGACGCAGATGTCGTAGATAGATGGTTGAATCTATTAGAAGGATATTTCTCTATTCATGACTTTTCAGACCGAGAGAAGATTATTTTTTCACTCCTCAAAGCTACCCCCCATGTTAAGGACTGGTGGGAAACCTACTATGAGAACAAGGACCAGACAGAACCATGAGAAATTTCCCTGTCCAAAGCGTCGAGAAAGCCGGGTTTTGTAAGTATTTTAGTATTAAAATATTTTGAGGATTTCTCCAATAAGCCGATCTGAAAGAACCTGGATGTGCTACTTGGGAATATGTTGTAGTGCTAAGATTCATAATTACTAATCCATGGAATGTCACTTTGAAGCAAGATTTGAGGTTATGAAGAGTAAGAAATTCTTTGACAATTCCTTGTTGCATGTCATGTTCATATTTATACTCTTGAAGATTTGAAATGTTGGATTGGAGGGCGTGCCAAATTCAAAAGTTGGTATTGAAGAAACCACCAAATTATATATGTTTCATGTTGGTAAAGAATATATATGAAATGTGGATTGAAGGTCAAAGCATCAAATCATAAACTATCACCACCGAAGAGCACAATTTTCGATGGGATCACATAACACAACATCTAGTAGTGATTGAACTCGATCAATTAATAGATCATGTAGTTTCAGAAGCTAGTATTTGAAGGAAGCCCGAAGTTCAAATATAAGTGACCATGTAGTAGTGACCAAACTCGATGAGATAATAGATCATGTAGTTTTAGAAGCTAGTATTCGAAAGAAGTGTGTAGTTCAAATATGGGTTGTATGAGGTGTTTATAAAAGAACGTAGATCAAATATTGGTTGTATGACATCTTTTTAAAAATTTTAAATGGATTAAATGAGTAAATAGTGAAGGGTATTGTGTTTATTGTAGGTTGTGCTTACTAATTATTATTGTAATAGTATGTTGATTCCTAGAAGGAATCATCATTCAATGAAGCATTATAGTTTTTCTCTTAGAAACATTTCCAAGTATATATTCTATCTCATGTGGCAAAGGTGAACCACTTAACTACATGTTTTACTTTAGTGGAGTCCCTCATCTTCATTGCATGTTCTACTTCATTGGATCCCCTCATCTTTAGTGGTAGGAAAAATCATAAAGACCAATAAAAGGACTCTAAAAGGGCTTGGCACTTGGCACCTTCACCACACTCGAAGAGGGGTGCTATATAACTTTGTAGTAAGAAATCTTGTCACCTAATGTTACATTTAAAAATAAAAAAATAATGGTTACATTAACAAATTAAAAAACTAATAAGAATAATAATTTCAATGTTGGCCACACATAAAATACTTCAATTTCCACCTATAGTTTTACCTCAAAATTTCTATAAAGAGATAAAGTAATAGAAAATAAAAATGTTTTTACTTTTTAGTATGAGAGATATATATTCCCTTCATTACTTATGGAGTTCACAAAAGGTATTTAAAAATAATGTTATTGATACTACATGAGATCTAATACATTCCCTACTCAATTGAAATGTACTATTAAAATAAAATTATATTATTGACAAAAATAGATCTTATACTCGTAAAAACTATACTCTAAATTATATATATATAAAATAATTAGAAGAAAATTAGTATGGACCTATGTCAACATTACTTAACTAAAGCATATGTTTTTTTTAAAGCTTTTTGGTAACCTTTTTTTTCTCCTTTTTTTTAACTCAATCTTCATCAATATGTTTAGATAAGAAGGGAATTGAACCTGTGATAAGTGTTATAATAGATATTCTCATCACCATTTAATCAAACCACACAAACTACTTTATAATCATTTTATAACTATACATTTTTTTAACATTAGATGAGATTGAGTCTCGTGCATTATAAGACCAGGTGTCATAAAATTAGTTTGGACAAAAAAAAATATGAGGACTGAAATAAGACTCGATTCAAAAAAAATGGGAAAATGAGAGATAGCCTCGTGGCATTACGGATGGGTATGCCTTAGCAGTGGTGGCCATGGAAGCCTACTCTCCTTACAGTTCAACATTGCCCCAACTTTGAATGGAGTACTACTCTCATGAGTCTCATTCTGTATGAATCAAATCCTTCCATTATGTTTTTATGCAAGTTAACTTTATGACACCTTGTCCTATTACTGTGACACAGTGGGCCTCATCAAATTTTTCCGGTGTGGCAAGACGAAGAACGAGCCATGATGACATGTAGCCCAAGTTACATGTATAATAACAGTGCCAATAGTCCCTATATGTTCTTCGAAGTATAGAAAGGAGCGGGTATGTATTTTCATATTTATCATTTTTTCATATTCATGGGTTCTACTATGTTGGTTGGTTAGAGATATGGTATTTATATAAAAGTATGTTACGAAAATTAATGGATTATGCGGTCTACTATGTTAATTGGTTAGAGATATGGTATTTATATAAAAGTATGTTACGAAAATTAATGGATTTGGTATGTAATGAATTTTAATGGATTGGGTTATTTTATTATTTTTGTTTGGTACTTATAAGAAAAATGTAATTATTACTAAAAAAATAATAATTTCTAAGTATATTATTTTACATATGTGATTTAATTGTTATAACTTGCAATTGTTATAGTTGTTATAAGAAATAATTATCTAAACAATAATATTTAAAGTTGAAATTCTAGTGAGTCAAGCTAAACAAAACAATTGCATTTTCACATAGAGTCACCATAAATATATTAAACTACTACATGAAATCCATGATCCATGGCATATATTATTTTGAAAGATTCAAATAATATTACTAACTAAATCCATATTGATTCCTACTCTACAAGTATAAGAGATCAAAAGAAATGTATTTTTTCTAGGAACTTGGTAAATCTGGAAATAAGATGAATATTTAATTTATTTTAAGCTAATTGTTATTTTATAACATGTAAAAAATATATATATTTTTAATTATTTTATAACATGTAAGAAGTATATATATATTTTTAATTATTTTATTTAAAATTTGGTCTAAACAATTATTTCTATTTAATATTTAAAAATGCTCACTATTTGTTCTTAAAAAGATTATAATTTTATTAATGAAAATTTTTAATTTTAATAATTTTTAACCAAATTGTAATAATACCTAAGTCTAGTTGACAATGTTTGGCCATATTGATATTGATTGAACATTCATTCTCATATTTGATCATGATATGAAGAAAAAAAAAAGTGTGAAAGAACGATTAGAGAAATAAAGAGGTATGAAGCACAAAAAGATATGAAATGAAAAATTATAGTAGAAAGCCTTATATATCCAAATAATTCAATCCTTTATTGTCTCTTAATAAAATGAGAATATTGCGAACTATTGAAAGTCTATATATTGGATGCTCAACATAATAGGATTTTTACAATAGTAGTGATCTTCAGTAATTCTTGGCAGTATTTCAGGATAGTTTGGTTGTGATGAAGCTCGTAAAGCAGATGCAAGAAAGATAGTTTTCACCTTATTCGAGCTTGACAACCCTATCCCTATCGTCGTGCCCAAATCAGGAGGCCGATTTTGCACCAGAAATTTTGCTGAAACAAATCAACTTGGAAAGCCACTTGCTGCGTCATATGTCGACGTCTATAGGAAGGCGAAATTGAAAAGGTGCTTCATTTGTGATTGATCATTTAGGTTTAATTCGCCGTTGGATACATTGTTTTTGTGGATGATTATTGTTATAATTTTGAACCCCCTGGTATGACGGGAGCATTTAGGTTTAATTGGAACCAAAAACAATGTATCCAACGGCGAATTAAACCTAAATTCTCCCGTCATACCAGAGGTTCAAAATTATAACAAAAATCATCCACAAAAAGCAATGTATCCAACGGCCAATTAAACCTAAATGATTATCCCCTCATACCAGGCGGTATGCAAAATCGGCCTCGTGATTTGGACACGACGATAGGGATACTATCTTTCTTGCACTCGCTTTAGGAGCTTCATCAGCTGTTTCAGTTCATTAGTCCGACAGCCAAACGGATTTTGATTTCTCGGAAACTAGGGGAAGCTAGTTCGTGGAAGGTATTATACTTGTGCAGACAGAAAGGAAAATTTTCCAACATGGTAGTGGTAATATTGGCAGAGTGGAGACATTGCGAAGGCTTCCGTCAGTAAGAAGTTGCTGTTCCTTTTTATGCTATTCATGGCAACTATGTAAAACTTGAAAGCCATGAAGAGGGATCGATCATAGAGTTTGGATTTTTTAACACTTATAGAGCATGGTCATTTTCCTGCAGTAAATATACTCGAGCCTAATTACACGTGTTTTCTGGATTTATAAAATTTTGACTTCGTATGCATGCACCTTTCTATTAATTTTGAAAGAAGTTAAAAAAATATATATTTTGATTCCATATGCATGCGTCTTTCTATTAATTTTGAGAAAATTTAAAAAAAAGAAAATATATGATTTATCATACACATCTATAAATGGGTATGGGTAGCCGACATTAGAGCGTCTCGAAAATGGTTTGACACGTTGGCCATGGCTGAAAAAGTTGCTGTTCTTTTTAATAAAATTTAATTTCAAAATAAAAATTCAATATACAATTATATTTCTAATGAAATAGTCATGAGGAAGGTTCGAACCTGTTTCGAAAATAAAACTTAGGGTTTGGATATTTTTAACTTTCATTTTCCTGTTTCGATCCTGTTTCTACAATATAATGAAAAATAGCAAAAACAATCTTAGAATTCCCATTCCGGATGTTTGAAATTTGCTTCTATAATATAATGAAAAATACCAAACACAATCAATAATGTCTTAAAAATAATACAATGGTTTATGTTGAACAAATTCACATAGAAAATAAAAAACCAAAAAAAAATCTCTTGTCTGAAAAAAATCTTAGAATTCCCCTTTCGAAATTTCCACATATTCAAGCTAGTTCTAATTATGGATGGTTTATGTTGAACACATCCACCTAGAAAATAAAGGAATCAAGAAAAAGCTCATCCTCAAAACAAATTTTAGAAGTCACTTTTCGAAATTTCAAGCCATTCGTCCTAATCCTACTCATGGGCTCAAATTGTTGGGTTCACATGAGAGTCGCATAATAAATTTAGCTTAACACTTTTCCCCTTAAATAGATTATATTCCACATAAATACCATGGGTCAATACCACAGTTTGATAAAACTAGGAGTAAAATAAAATAATTTAACCTCTATTTAATTTTAAATATTAATTTGATTAATTCTATTTTATTTTTTTATTTTTTATGTAATTTGACCATGTCAAACATATCTTCCATATAGGGTCTTAGTGCAGTGAACATGCCATCATTACACTTAACATTGGACGTATGAATGCTAGCATTACCTACTTATAGAATAAGAATGGTTTTATATTTATGCTAATAAGGGTGCTAAAATTTTAATTTGATTATCAATAATGATTATGTGGATGGTAGAGAACCTCCATGACATATTCTATAATATTCTTTGAAGTATACAAAAATCAAAAGTTGGGATTTATCTCCAAAGTAATTATGTCCTTTATGACCATTTAATTAAATTGATTAATTAAAAAAATGTCATATGAACTATTGTCATACAAGTGAGTTATGGTTCTTTGGGCATGTAGTATTGATCAATCTTTCTGGTCAAAAGACAGAACCTACCCATGGTATTTACTGTGGTATTCTCCCATGGTATTTACCCCCAAGTTTCCTTCATTTTTCAAGAGAAATAATAAAATAAGGCCTCTAGAGAGTCCATCAAGCCTAAACAATAAAATAGGAGCTAGGAATTGGATCATGCTAAGTTTTTAAATCTTCTTATGTTTTGTTCAGAACATTCATTGAACAGTTCTAGTTGCATCCAGAGATGAAAAACCCGTGGTGAATTTGTATGGTGGATCTAGTGAGGATTCACAAAGGTGCTTCAGTGTATTAGGTTTGTGTTTAATGAGTAGTCTTGCACGTCATTTGTAGGGGCTCCATTCTTATTTGTATGAGCATGCATCTTTTTTTTGAGCTAATAATATAAATAAGAGGTTGGGAGGCTGCATTTTCAGATCCCTCCTATGTTCGTTGTTTTTTATAGCAACCATTTTCATTATAACACTCAAGTGTGACACATCCATTGATAATATTATTTTTTGGGATCTTCTAGTAGTATGAGAGTTGTGCATCGTGCTAGCTTGAGGGTTCTTGTTAGCATATCAAGATTTTTATTTACAGGATTGAAAATTACTGTCATAAGATGTCCAGCTACAGGATTTTTATATACACGATTGAAAATTCTTGTCCAACTACAATGAAGAAATCACAGGATCAACAAGTGACTGATGTGTCATATGTGAAAGATTGCAAGTTTGATCATTGAATAACATCTACAACCAAGTGGCTTTTACGCTGAATTTGAACGGTCGAGTCTCCTATGTCACATAGGGATGAGTTAAGTAAAGTATAATTATTTTATCATGCCAATTTTCCTGTGCCTTGAACAATCTATTTCTTTAATTAGAAATATTGGGAGAGATGGAAAAATATTTGCGGTTCCATATTGATCGAATGATCTAATCCTTCACCATTAACTAAGAGATGAACGGTGGGAAGAATAATAAATTAAATAATGGATAACTATTAATATGTTGATTTGGGGCTTGGGTCAATTCTATAAATAAAATTAAAGGAAACTTTTTGGAAGGCATGATGGACAAGATGTTGATGTGATGTCCCTATGATGAATTAGTGTATTCCTGCATATGTTCTTGCCTAGTATGGGAGAATATGGGTTGTATTGAAGAGACCTTGGAAAGTACCCGTAAGCTACTTGATGAACTAGTGACAATATATGGTCCTTTAGATAAAAATATTTCCTTAGACAAAAATGATGGTCAAAGCAATATGCCTAAAAAATAATCGATGACATCTTGCGACATAAGTGTCCATGGGAAGTGAAGGAAGGATAGGGAATAGGGGATAAGCTATTCACACTTGGATCTACAATACAATGAATAAAGTTAGCCATAGAAAATTTTAAGTTGGAGAACATAGACACATGTCCCTCGGAGGTGGGGAAACCAAAATGGAAGAAACTCAGTTGGCCTCTCAATCCATGCATGCTTGCATTAATACAAAAACAAAATTGTGAAAATACTTGTGAGGAGGTTAGACTTTCAGTTTCTTTAGGTTCATAGCTCTAACATTGCCACTATTGCCCTATAATAATGATCTCAAGAAAAATATACTGCAATTGATAGTAGAAGCCCTTTAGGGGTTGAATAACACTTCCTACCTTTCAGAAGTGACGTAGAATTTTAAAACTCATGGAAGAGTTCGGTTTTGGAAGCTCTATGCTGAATTTGGATTGCAACAACTTGATATTTCAGTTACCTCAAATTTGTTACATGAACATTACATAAGCTCATCCACACTATGTCGAAACAAGTATGCAAAATATTGTGTCTCTATTCTTAGAAGGATATGCTCACATCTGCAAGGTACTAAGATCCATATGGAGGAAGGAACCAAAGGTATTACCAACTTCCTATGATCTAGTCGAGAAGTTGGTCACGAAAAACATAAAATTGCTTAGAAGTTTGTTGACTAGGAAGGACCTCAGAAGCATTGATGGAGGAAACACGAAGAAAATCCGCGAGAAGAATGACAAAGGAGGAGTGTAATATTATTTATCTGCAACGGACCTTGGGCCCTTTACTCATTCATGTCTAGGCAATATGAAGGCAACAAGGTCAGAACATATATATACTTTTTCAGATCATCGGGATTCATCCATAGTTGGGTTCACCAGTTTTCAAGGGAGAACCTATGAAGGATTCGAGCAATCAAGTACAGAAGGTGAGAAACAACACCATTTTTTCTGAAAACATGTAGGAGAAGTTGATGATAATTAGTCATCTTGAAAAAATTTATGGGGAAAGGAAGGAGGTAGTTGCTACTATTTTTAGGTCCCTATATTACTAGTGTAGTCCCTTATTGTTGTTAGTGTATCCCCCTTATTGTTATTGTTGTACCCCTCTAACCCCCATATTGTTATTATTGTGCCCTTACATTATTATTTTTAGCTCGGTTAGGATTATATTATGACCCCATGGACTCCTATATATAGAAAGGAGGTTTTGTCATTTGTATCATCTAAGAATTGTTCATTTATGTAATGTAAAGTAGGTTTCCCCCTCGAAGTGGCTTATTTCTAAGGGGTTGATCTCTCTTTTTTTCTATTTTTGGAGATAGTTTCATAACATTTGGTATCAGATATTTGGATTCTAGGGTTTCTCTAGACCAAACATGTCATCATGGAATTTTTGCTATAAAGTTTTCTCTACGAAGGTTCAGAAGCTGAAATTTTTTTCACTAGAAGCCGAAATCCCGAGTAAATTCATAAGACAAATTCAGAACATGGTTCACAATATTTTCAGAGATCGGATCTGTGGAAGTTAGGGTTTTTTCATGCTCCTCAATTTAATCTCAAAGAGGTGACCATGGGAAAATCATCATAAATATCTCTGTCAGCATCGAATTGGCAATTTGTAAAAAATGATCGCAAGTACACGAACCGTAGTCTATTGTGTATCAATTTGAGAGTCGAATGAGGAAACAGGGACACATGGCATGTTGTAAAAGTTCTCTCTAGTGAACTAGTCCATAGTTAGGTCATTGTGGGAGATTGGGAATAACGTTTTCTTGAAGGATCCAAATCCATTCAGACCTGTGGCATTCGAAAGAATATTCACTAGGCTACTACAGGACCAAATTTCATATATTAAAGATCTGAAATCATGGAGATAATTCAGCTTCAATATCAAGCTCCTCAAAAGCAAGAAAAATGTGTGTATTTGTTTTTCAAATTGTTCGTACTAGAGAGACGCACTAGGAATACTACTGTTGTGTTTGACCGAGAAAGAGGTGGAAGAAGTGATGAAGGCATTTCATGATGGAATATGTGGCGGACACTAAAATTGGTGCGCAACGACATGTGAGATCCTTAAAGTAGGTTTATTCTAGCCACATTTATTGAGTGATGTTCGAGCTCGTGTTAGAGCTTGTGAGAAGTGCCATACTTCCACTGAGAGACAGAAATTTGTGCCCCTGCCACTAATCCTAGTCCATGTTAAAGAGCCATTCAAACAGTGGGGAATTAACTTCATAGGAGAAATCCGTCTGGCCTCCAATATCCAACACCGATGGATCCTGGTCGCCACGGATTACTTCCCAAGTTGTTTGAGGTGGTGTATGCGAGGAATGCTACCGACACAGTGCTAATAAATTTTTTGGAGAAGAATATCATAGCAAGGTTTGAATGTCCATCAGAGATAATCACGGATAATTTGCAGGGTTCCATGTAATATTCCCAAATTAGCATGCAGCTAATTGGAATATTAATTTTTCTCTTGACATTTAGTTAGATGAATAAATGGGTAGGGAGGCACATAAATCTTTTTAGTAGTCATAAAACCCCTCTTAATGTGGAAAGGGATCATATTCATAGCTGGATAAAGCACCCTCATGTGTGAATAGGGGCTAATGCATGTGGATAAGGTAAGGTTTGACTAAGTCAACAGCTCTAGTATGGGAGGAGTGGATCATCAATAGAGACAACACAGTGTGAATGGGAGGAAGATTCCATGATGGTGGAAAACCTAATGAGTGGGACCCAAGTTGAGAAGGCTCCCATTTTTTTATAAGGAGGGAAAGGTAGCCATATTAGGGAAGGTTATTCATTATTGATTTTATGGTCTGCATGAATATTTTTCATTCTTTAGTTGTTTACTTGAGATTGTTGTGTTGTTTAGCATCGGGTGTTCCCGAGTGGGAATCCCATATCCTTCATTGAGAGGCCTCTTGGAGGAGAATTTCACTTAATTTCCACAATCAGGCTTAAGCCCAAGCTTCAGTATTTAGCTACACTTAAATTTCTATAGAGTATTATGTTGTGTTGCAGGGTGTTGTAGTGGAGGGTTAAGAAACCCATTTTTGGAGCTATTTTTTCAAAGGAGAACGCATTCTTCTCTCTGGGGGGTCATAAAGGGAGTTTATTGAGGTTTCTTTCACATCTTGGCACCAAGCCAACATATCCCCATCATCTACGACACAGTATCCCTCTTTAACTATGTTATTTCAATGAGCATTTGCAGTGGGGGTTTTAGTGCTTGATTTGGAGGGTGATATCTTCAGTGGTAAGATCAACCTTTCACTTGAAGGATCTGTTGGAGAATATATATTCATTATTTGTATTATCTACAACAATATTCATCCATTTATTCAGTAGTAGCTACTAATTAGCCCTAGGGCTGCATTATGACATTTTGGTTATTTTGTATATTTCAAGAAACCCTTCCCGAGTTGTCTTGAAAATGTGTTTATGAGTATAGATATTTCTTCTCGGCATTATTTGAGCCCTATAACTTAATATATATGTATTTAAATTTTCCAGCAGTAGTTATATCTAATAAAACTGTGCTGTCATGTACATGTTGTCTTGAGGCTTGTTTTGCCAAGCTTGAGTGACTATTTCCTTAAGGACTTGTATATCATTTGTTGCTATGATCTTAATGTGATGGTTATATGATATTCTTACATTTGTCACTGCTATCTCCATTTTTTGTGTTCATGTATTGTTGCTTTCCCATTTAGGAATATTATAGTGGTATCAGAGCATAATCTTGCCTTAGCCTGTGAGTTTCAATCCAATATGCTATAAGAAGAAGAAGGGAAGAAAACGACATCTATAATGATGGAAGGAATGAAATTTGTCTCATCACTTTTCAGATCTATGAAGAACCTCTCCAAGGAGGTCAAGCAGATGAAAAAGGAGAGATGCAATGAAACCTTTAAAGGGTTTCAAGAAGAGGAAGGTCTATGTACTCCATATCATCAGAAGAAAGAACCTGTGTTGCATAGAACTCCAAAGAAATATACTATGCCCTTCTCTTTTGAGGAATAAGACAAGAGGTGTGGAGATGGAGGGCACTTGGAACATGAAATTCTAAGTAAATACTTGGAAAAATGTAAGTTTCAACCTAGAGCTTTCAAGGAGACTCTAACTCTCCCACAGTTCATTCGGCTCAAAGAAGAAAGGAGACCTTGTAGCAATAGGAAAATAAAGGGAAATAGATTTATATTCTCTACCTTTGATGGCTCATCCTTGTGAATAACAACATCTTGGGGAATGAAGTTGGATGCATTTTTTATGCTACATCCAGTAGTAGAGAAAGAATCTGTTGAGATTGCAGCACTCCACCTTGAGGGCTAAGCAAATGTTTGGTGGTTCAGCCATTTGAGTCATGCAAGAGTGAATGCATATGTAGATTTTACTCAAACATTGATCAAAATGTTTGACAAGAAGAGATCAGAGGATAAGAGGCCTTCACCACCACTTGCTGCAGGAGAACTTGCATAAGGAGAAAGAAAACTTGCACCTTTGCAAAGTGGTCTTAAATCCTTGATATTTAGAGTCCCATGCACTATTCTGGAAATGCATGAGGAGGAGGAGACTTATACTAGTGTTGATGCAGCCAAAGAAGAGCATCCATCATCATCAATATTTGGGGAAGTCATTGCATTGAAGGAAGGAACCCTTGTAGTAGTACAAGATGTTCCCAAGTTTCACCAATGTATGCATATGTTTCCACTTTTTGTTATTTTAGAAAATCTTATGGAGGGTTGTGGGAATATGCCATTGCATGACCAAGGGTCAAATCATATTGATGATTTGGAGCAACAGACTATGATTGTGCTGAGCAGCGCTGAGTTGTTCAATGAGGGGATAAACAATCATCCTAGTTATTCAATATTGAGATGAAAACAACTCCTGGGGTTGGAGTGTGGATTCCTCGAGGATAGGATGAGCATTTTCGTCGGAAAACTAATGCATAACTATATGTTCAGCATTGATCATGAGCACGAGACAAAAAAAACACCATTATGGAGATTAGCAACACTTTCATTGAGTAGCAGTGATGAGTTGGGGGCCCAACTATTATTGGGGCATTTTGATGACCATTTTACTTATGTGATATTGTATAGGAAGATGATTGATGAGAGGCATCTTATATTTCATTGTTGTGATGGATCTTTCTTAATGATAATTTCATAGCTCAATTAAAATCCTTTGCCTTTAGGATACTTGGATCCCTATGGATTTAACATGATCATTGATGAGAGGTCTTCACTTGGAGATCTCGAAGAGATTTCATTTCAACATCCCATGAAATGAAAAGGTAGAAATCTGATATGGAAAGATGGTATTCTCCATTGGAGGAGTACCAAGATGGAGCATGGTAGGAGATACCCACATTTGGATGAAGGAGTGTGGATGGTAAGCAAGAGGTTGGTGAGTCACCTTCATATCTATGACATGGGGCAGCAAGAGGCATGGCTGCATTGGCTACTCTTGAAAGAGTTTGGCCATCATGTGACATATCCTTGTTCTAAGGGTATGTTGGTGGGTGAAATTTGGCATGGCACTCGCATCATATGGTAGCAAGGAGTTTGGGTGCATTGTGTTGCTATCACATTCTTCATGTCAATCATCATATTTTCACCTCATGATTTGTAAGATGGAGGTGTGAAGGGGAAGCAAGAGTTATTGTTGCTTTGGCTTCTCTTGGGAGATTATGGGTAGAATTTTTCCCATACTTGGAATAATATTTTAGGAGAAAGGGATGGCACAATCAATGCCCAAGGAGGCTACCCTTCAGCATTGAATAATCAGGATGTATTTCCGCATAGGAAGGAATCTGCCATAGCAGCACGATGGTGGATGACTTTTGCATATGACATGTCAAAGAATGGAGTAATAGAGTGGAAAGAGCCTTATCACTAAGGCCAACAGTGTTGTCACTTGGGAGTATCAATCCATTAATTTTGTAGACTTTTATGAGTATATTCTCATAGGAGGGCTCATCTATGGACCTCACTTTCAGCCTAATCACTATGCGTGGTGTTGGCTTGAGGGGTCCTCATCTAGGTTCGAAGGTTTAAGGTTTGCCAACAAACCCCTATACTTCTGGCCCTTTCATAAGTGTCCTACTTGCAGAGGCCAAAGTCTCACCCAAAGCAGTATGGGAGGGTGTTGGAACCAGGTTTCCACACCCTGGGAGAGAGTAGGTAAGTCAAGAAGATCCACGTTCGCAACCTATCCCGTTCGCACAAGGTAGGTCCATTCGCAAGGTTATTAACAGTATAATCCAAAGAATACATAGTGATTACCATGAAAAGATCTAGTCAATATCACAAATTATTATGGTACAAGTGTTCTTTTTCTTGATGTAAGTGTTCTTTCTCCTGATGTGAGATGATATAACACAAACATATTCGCAGCATGAACATATAGCGAAACTGTATTCGTATCTATAAAAGATCCAAAATGTTTGCATAAATAGTAACACATTAGATTATATAACACAGAGATATTTTAACTATATCCACATATATTAGCATCCAAAACCTAGTACAATCCAAACATAGCCTGTGCACACAAGCAACAGGGTTCGCACACAACAGGACTGAGGATCTCCGCCCACACGGGCAGTAGGAGTACTTACCCAACCGACCCAAAAATATATCTAATAATTCACACTTAGCATCAAAATTTATTCTTGCCTACCTTAAGACTCAAAATGTTAATCTATTTATATCAACTCAACGTACGCTTCCAACGATCCGCAAACCGTTTTTTGCGGACTCTTAGTCTACCCTTGACCCATTACAATGCATTTTCGGCTTTGACCCACCCCAAATCCCTGCACTAGACTAAATGATACCAAAAATATACAAAATTCTCATTTTTAGGGGAACTCTTTCCAACGATCCCCCAACACAATCTTGTGACTCGTCTCCAGTCACTGTGGTCGTGGGGTATCCAATTGCACCTACAGTAGCCTGATTGCCTCAACCAGAGTGGGTAGCTCTCCTTTACTCTGAACAACAGTGTTCTGAGCAATATCCACCAACTACTGCGAATTTGGTCCTTTTGTTGCTAATGTGATGCTCTCTAGAGTATGGTTCAATTGTTTAACTGTGACATCAATATCCTGAAAGAGCTTGAGGGCTTCATCAGCCCATGAATTAAGGCCATCATTGAGGGTCTTCTTCTTCTACTTGAGTTCGTCAATGTCATCCCGAACGACATGGTTGGTGTTAGCCACCAATAAAATTTGTCATATCAAATGGTGGCTAAAAATTTTTTGGAGCCTTCAAGGAACACGTTTTATTGCAAAATTTTTTATCTCTTGAAGACTCAAGAAGACATTTTTCTATTTGTCTAAATCTTCACTGCTGTTTCCTTTTTCCCAACTCAAAAATTCTGCTAATTTCAAGAAAAAATACTGCTGCAAACACCATTTTCCCCTCCTTCCACTTCAAAACTAACCTCCATTTTTACCCTATTCATTCCCATGAAACTCCTCTATTTTTCATTTTTCCCCATTTCCCCTTCATAAAATCCTCTTTACAAAGTTTAAAACTCCTCTTTTTACTCTGTCGAAACCCCCAAATCTATTTAAAACTTGAAATAATTTCATTAAAAAAACCTTTTTGTATTACAGGCTTAAGCCCCCTTGGGCTAACTCCTAAACCACTTCCCCATTATATGCCCTGGTGCTAGAACTAGGTTCTCAGCCATTTAAGCACTTATCGCATCAGAAAGATCAGAGCACATAAGTTTATCTACCATATTAAAAATTTCCGATGTGATTAAGCCCTTGTACAAAGCTCCCAATCATATTATTGTTTCACATAACTCTCATTCTCACAGTCGGGTGCTAAAAACATTGTATAATCCATCTTCGATTGATATTTTCCTTTGTAAAGTTCATAAACCCACTTTCCTAAATTTTTTCTCTAAGCCCGTCGGAGACATGTTTTCAATGATCCAGGTGGATATTGGTGGCCACCCGCCTATTCCTCTTGGGCCCCCACCATTGTCTCTTTCATTTTTTCAGTTTCGGCATAACTTACTATTTTTAGTAGTTTTTCGTGTCCTGAACTTCCGGAGCCGTTTTGAGGCCCTAAATGAATTTTTTTGGGCATCGCGCCTCCAGTAGAAAATATTCTGTTCCGGAAAAGTTGTATTCCTTGGACAAATATTTCTAATGATGTATCATGGGCGTCAAACGGAGATAGTATGCCAAAGTTATGTTCGTGGGAAGTTAAAACACCAATTTACCCAAACGGGGCCCATAGTTTTGTTGCTTCATCTCCTAGGGTTAGGTTTTTGGATTTTTAGGTTTCTCCATTGTTTCTCAACAATAAACAGGCCCTCTAGCCTCATTGTAACTCAATTCAGAGGCCTGTAGCCGTCACGTCTCTTCTCAGAGATAGCTACCAGTGCCCTAGCTAGTTTTATTTCCATTCTGTCTGTAAGCAAATTTCAGTTCTTTGATATTAATGAAATGAAGTGTTATTTCCACTGCATCTCTATATTTATGGTTATATGTTTATTCTGTCGCGTTCCTCCATAAATCTCGATCAGTGGTATCAGAGCGGTCTGCTTTTTCTGGATCCTTCTTTGCATGTCCCTAACGAGGTTGGGGTATAAGGAGCTAGGGCTTGATTGTAACACCCCCAATTTATGTGTTGGAATTTCAAAATTAGATAATTGAACTTTAATCCTAAGGGGAGTGGACCCCAAAGGATAAATAAATTGTGAATGTAAATTAATATTTAAGTTGAGGAAATGAATAAAATGATGTTGTGCAGATTGACCAAAATGAGATTATGATATCACTTGCTAAATCCATGAGGATGGACAAGCAAATATTCCCCACAATATTTCAAAAAAAAAAAAAAAAAAAAATCCTTGAAAGAATTTATTTCTAAAGTAGATTTTGAGGAAAAATCTTATAATTCCCCAATGATGAGGAAAGTAGTTGGGAAGAGGTAAAAAGCTGGAAAGGCTAAGGAAAAGCATAAAACAGCTTTAAAGAGTCCCTAAAATGGGAAGCCTAGGCAAACAGGAAGAAAAGCATCCTGATATTCTGGACACAACATTAGAAATAGGCTTTGGGGAAAAATAGCTTAAATAAGCTGATCCTAAACAGATTAGAGGGGGATCTGATATAGGAGGTGGTCTCAGCTCGAGGGTGAGTTCTGGGAGAGAAAAAGGACTCTAAGGTTGGGAGGTTGGTTGACTGCATGATTGGTATGTTTTTAAAACTATTCATGTGTTTACTTTTTAATAGTATGAATTGGCTACATATAAAAGTTGATTGGATACTAGAATTTTAAATGATACATTTAACAGAATTAATCATCAGGAATTCACCTTCTTAATTCTGAATAGTTGTAGAATAAGAATCTGTAGAATAGAATCCAACAGAATTTCTAAACCAAGGTTGGTTTAAATCTGTGGATACATATTCCTCTACAGATCATTTAACCCTAGACTACTCCAAATAAATTGATGGAGTTTATAAGAAAAATTTAATAGTTGAATATGTGATTGCGATGGAACTAATTATAGTTCATATTTTTGTTTTTGAAACTTGAAGGTTATTACATACATGTACAGACTCAAAAAAATTTATCCTTCTTGACTTTGTCTAGTGATAGGGACTAGAAAAAAATGAGGAGGAATTTTCCAAAATCTCTAGCGAGTATGTGAACTAAATCTGGGGACTAAAATACTTCACAGTTAAATTTTTTGTGAATTAATAAGCTTCTGTTAACCATGCGAGTTCAATAGTATACCATAATGCAATCATATGAGCAGTAAATAATATCCTCCAATGTCGGAGTACAGGATAGAATTAATATACATCTAAGACCCTAAAATAGGACTATCTATTAACCATCAACTACAAGAGTCAACAAAAAGGAAATAAAATTTTATAAACAGATTTCTTGTTTATACAAAATCAGTTGTAGTAGAGATATAACGAATTTAGCCATTCCCAGTTCTGTATTATATGACAGCAGAACAACATATAACTATATATTAAAGGTATGCATAGAATTCTATATTAAACTATGAATGCAATGTAAAACGAGCATGTACAACCTTATAATCCCATACCTCTGTACCAAATCCAGAACATGGCTACTAACATTTATATACACCTTATTCGTGAGACGAACTAAAGGTTTTTCCATGTAGTCCAATGAACTACATATTGAAGAGATGACAACATTATAAATGATCACGGTTATCTAAATGGAAACTTTATGAAACGAGATATCTCAGATATAGATATATATGCCACCATTAGAAATATAAATTCGGTGTAGTTGGGGAAAATTCTCATATACTGTTCAAACATTACTATTATAAAAACAAACATTTTCTATAACCAGGAAAATGCATATGTAGTGATTTAAATTCCATGCGGAAGAACGAGAAGCATAAATACCATGAGAAATTATATCTTTCTCCATCACCATTTAGAAATTCAGTGGTTAAGCGAAACGTATCCATGGAACTAAGAAATTTAGAGAAAATCTACATCTGTAGACGTATCAAAGACTGAAGCCAGATATAAGAGAAACAGGCTCGCACGGTGTAATATGTTATTATAGAATCAATTTTTCCAGAAAATTATCTAGCGCCATAAAGAAATGAGTTCGTTCATGAATCAAAAATAGACGGTAAAATTTTAATGAGAAATCTAAGGATTTATCCGAACAGACAACGAAGGCAAACATGAATTCCGACAACTGGTAGGTTCCGACCTGTGCCATGTAAATATAAAAAGGGTTATAATACTTGAAGCGTGAGAATGGGTAGGAGACCCTCGAAGAAATTTTGCGTAAGATAGGAGCGTACCTGCCACCAAAGAAAATTGGAACCGAGTTAATCTATATGGAAATTTTTTTTTAACCAGTGACATGGTATGAGATTTTGATAACAACCGCAGATTCTACTCACCCATAGGAATGACCGATTTCTTCTATGTAACGCCTGAAGAAGGCGAAAAAAAATTAGTAAGAGTATAGGTCGAGTAAATGTATAACCATTCCAGAAAATAAAAGTTGTATAAGATATTACCTCCAGAGTGAAGGTAAATTCGATGCCAGAGAATATCACGGGTACAGACACAGAACCTCTGCAGATAATACCAAACGTCGAGTTAAATCTCCTGGATGGGATAAATTATAATAAATCCAGGCTGAATAGAAAATCTAATTAACAAAAATTTCCCATTCCGGAGTGAGAGAAATCTCACTACCTCGCAGGAATAAATCATTGTGAAGTAAGACTGAGGAATAAAAATGATAAGCACATTGATCTGGGTGGAACGCAGTCCTACCTGATAGGTACACAACCCTAAATGTTGAAGCAGACCTGGTAGAAATCATTCATAAAACAAAACAAAAAACGAACTCAAACCAGAGAGATAAACCACCTATTGATCAAAATTTGGGTGAGATTCTATGTCGTTACTCCCAAACTAGAGATGAAGTTAACCATGAACATAAAGGAAAATAGGTAGGATTCATTCACTTACCGGTTAAACCTACTATTCATGAAACGATGGTCGCATACTGGTGTGAGGGAACGCCATTATGCCTCCGGCAACCTTGGCTTTCTCTGAGCAGACTTCTTCATCATAGTGAATGAAATCCACAGACAAAATAGATCGAGTTTATAATAACACTAAACCCTAACTAGCTCAGGTTCTCAGCCATCCACGTGTAGCACCATGGACATCCCGATAAAATGAAGTCACAGAGGTAAGTACCTCCACAGAGCACCAACAGAAATGACGGTGTACCAGGATAAGAGTATTAAACGATTTTCATAACATAATTTCATATCCAGAATTTATACGAGCATACCACAAGGGCACGACTCCTTTAATGACCCTGGAGTAAAGTTAAATCCGCAGTCAGAACACCGTAATAGCAATAAATGAAAATCTCTGAGGAAATCGGAACCATTACAAACGATACTGAAAGAAGATCGAGCAAGGATGCATGCCATGGTGGTTCACAACCACACCATCGAATTTTATAACGAAATAAATTGTTTACCCTAACACCAATCACGAGAAGGTCCATCGACATGGCATGAGAATTTAATATGAAACCCTATCAATATGTACTATCATCATAATTGCTATATCCTTCCAAAAACTAAGAAATAAAATGACCCAATCATGGTGGTGGTTGATAAACTGAGTAAAGCATCTCATTTCATCCTTGTTCAATCAACATACAAAATTTTGTATATTGCACACATATTTATGCCTTAAATCTTCATATTGCACAAGATGCCAAAGGCAACGATTTGAGATAGAGACGTGAAGTTCACATCAATATTTTGGAAAACTCTTTTCACTCGTTTAGGCATACAAGTTCATTTTAGTACTGCATATCACTCGCAGATAGATGATCAAACTGAATCGATGAATCAAGTAATAGAGGAGGATACATGTTAAGAATGTATGTGATTCAACAACCAATTAAGTGGGAGGAATACATTCATTTCGTGGAGTTCTCTTATAACAAAAACTATCATGAATCGCTTAAGATGAGCCCTTTTGAAGTCCTATATAGGAGAAGGTGCCAAACACCAGTTAATTGGAATAGCCTAAAGGATAAGCTACGTCTATGACTAGGCATGCTTGCGGAAATGGAACAAAGTGTGAGGAAAGTCTGACAGAATTTGAAAGCTTCTCAAAATAGGAAAAAATCATATGCAGATAGAAAAAGGTCCTGCAAAGAATATGAATTAGGAGACCATGTATGCTTCCCAAGATAGGAAGAAATCATATGCAGATAAGAAAAGGTCCTACAAAGAATATGAAGTAGGAGACCATGTATACGTTAAATTAGAGCATGTATAAATCAAGGTTACAAGGATACCAACTAGGTAGACCTAGTAGAAACTATATTCACAATAGTAAGTTTTTTTAGTTTTTTAAATAGAACAAGAAACAAAAGAACTTAATGGTTTTCTTAAATAGAGGTTGTATTAAGAAACTCTATTTTTGCAATATGGTTTCCAATCTCTTTGGCCAACTTTCATTTTGTATTATGTTTTGGTTGAAGTAATATAAATTCTTTATGTTAACTTAGTTTTTTTTTTACAAAATTTCAAATAATTAATTTAAATTTATAATTAAATATCATTTTATAAATAAAAAATATTCAAAATCAATAAATTACCTATTTTTTTATAATGTTTTGGTTGAAGTAATATAAATTCTTTATGTTAACTTAGTTTTTTTTTTACAAAATTTCAAATAATTAATTTAAATTTATAATTAAATATCATTTTATAAATAAAAAATATTCAAAATCAATAAATTACCTATTTTTTTATAAATATTTATAATGATAAATATTCCATATTACATAGAAGAGATTTATCTGTGATGAAGATGTTGTGACTTTTCATCACACAATTAACAACTATGAAAATATACATCCAAATATACCATAATAGATAATAAATTTATAATTAAATATTATTTTACTATTAAAAAAATATTTGAAATCAATTAAAAAAAATGTACAATTTTACTTAACCATTAAAATGTTTTTAATATTACACCCCAATACAATTTATGAATGAGAGAGAAAACAAAAACCAATTCAATTTTTTTTAATGAATGTAAAGAGAAAAAAAAAGAGATTTTTTTTTTTTTTTTAAGGATATATAAGTAATTTATTTAAAAATATATACAATTTTACTTAACAGTTAAAACGTTTTTAATAATACAACGAAATACAATTTATGAATGGAAGAGAAAACAAAAACCTTTTCAATGTTTTTTTAATGAATGTAAAGAGAAAAAAAAGAATTTTTTTTCAAGGATATATAAGTAATTTAATTTTAAAAGTAATTTGTGATTTATCTCTGCAATATGTTATTTGTCGTGATTGATGTGAATTGTTTAATTTTGAAAAAAAAAATAATAAAAATTGTAATATGACATGATGTTGGAAGGCTCCGTATGATATGGAAATGGTTTTGTTTTTTTTAATAAAATTTATTTTTGTGATATGATATGTGTCGCAATTGATATGCAAATGGAACCACAAAAAGGGAGAGATTGGTTTCCGTGATATGATATTTCGCGTGATTGATATGGAAGTGGTCTAATCTTGCAGGCAACTGGCTGAGCACGATATCATTCCACACAAGAAGATGAAGTGACCTTAACCACAAAGTCATTTCTTGGTCCAGTCCGGTCACGTTTGCTTATACAATTATGGATAGTGTCCCTATCGCATTACCCTCCCCAACACGCTTTGCTTTGCGGGAAGAGATTCGACAACAAGATAGGAAGAGATTCGACAACGAGATAGGAAGGGACAACGCCTTGCAGATATTGGACGCCGCCACCCAATTCATCTGGCAGACCTTCGCCCAGCAATCGTCGGCCGACAGGAAGAACGTGCAGGCGGTCACTCTGTTTGTAGAATTAACATTCATTCGGTCTTAAAATACGGTTTCGCATAATTATTAGTTTTAAATCTGATAATTTTTTGTTTTGATGTGCATCCATATAGATTTATTTCAGTTATGGATTTAGCCGAGTGTTGAGGATACAAATTGTTAAGATGTAAATTCTTTTGAAGTATAAAATTTAGAAAAGGGTTTTCATTTCAAATTATAGTTTCAAATAAGGTTTAGCTTTAGCTTTAAATTTTATAATTTTTTCTTCTGATCAATATTAATATAGATTTATTTTAATTATGGATTTAGTAAGTGTTAAAGGGTTTTAATTTAAAATATTTAATCTACTTTTGTGTTTAATAGATCGTAGTTAAGATGGTTATAGATCATGATTAAGATGGTTGTAATTTTGGATATTTAAATTGTGTTTTTAAATGCATAAATACATTCAATTTTTGGAAATTTTATTAAATACTTGAATTGTGATAAATATAGAAAGAGAAAGAGAGAGAAAGAGAGGGAGATATTTTCTATTTAATTTGCATTCAATTTTATTACCAGCCTAGATCCATCTAACTCTGGATCTATCATGCGCCGAGAGGGATCAAATCTCTGGAGGTGCAAACCTATTTTTTGAGTGCAAAACTTGAGAAAAGGTTTGCACCTCGAGAGATTTGATCGAGTTAGATGGATCTAGGCTGGCTGGTTCCAGTCGGAGGCATCAACACCACATTTTTCAGATTATTAAAATTTTTGTATATTTTTGAGATGTAAGATGGATCTAGGCTAGTTTCAGTCGTGTGCTGCCAAGGAAAATATATCAAAGATATGATTAATTTTTTCAGTAATATGTAAATATATCAAATATTAATATAGTAATTTTAAATATGCTAAATATTTCTGAGATTAACTTGGTCATTTTAATTTTAAATTTTCTTAGTTACCTCAGTTCGTTGAGATTAATAACTATAATGATGAAAAATGATGAAATATTTTTTTTAAATGCAAAGTGACAATAATAGTGTTGAAAGATAGAAAATGTGAATAATAAGAACGTACTCATGTTACAATCAATCTCAAACTATTTTCTTCTACTATTCTTATTTCCTCCCTTGTTAGTTTTGTTATCCTTTCATATCGATTATATGAAAAATAAAATTTAAATCCTAAAGCATTTAAATCTTTAGCTCGATCTGTTGTAGTAAACATGATACCTTGTCTCTCTTGCTCTCCAATATTAATAGCTTAAATTAATATAGCACAAAAATCAATCTACATTGTTAATAACTTTTTGTGCTTACACTTAAATCAATGCATATTGTTAATCCAATCACTTTAATATTAATGTACCGTCATATATCCAATTACATCAAATCATAAATCAACATATACATTGAAATCAATGCATTTAATGCAAGCAATCAAATAAGATTAGAAAATAACTTCTACATTGAAATCAATGCATTTAATGCAATCAACCAAATAAGATTAGAAACCGACATCTACACTGAAATCAATGCATTTACTCAAAGCAATCAAATAGGATTAGAAATCGCCATCTACACTGAAATCAATGCATTTAGCGCAAACAATCAAATAGTATTAGGAATAATTTACATTGAAATCAATGCATCTAGTGCAAGCAATCAAATATAATTATAAATCGACATCTAAATTGAAATCAACACATCCAGTGCAAGCAATCAAATAGTATTAGGAATCATCACTGACACTGAAATCAACGCATCTAGTGCAAGTAATCATATATCATTAGAAATAAATATCTACACTAAAATCGATGCATCTAGTGCAAATAATCAAATAGGATTATAAATCACCATCTCCACTTAAATCAATCCCTCTAGTGCAAGAAGTATTCTTCCCTCTGTCCACCCTCCATCCATATCTATATCCCCATCCATCTCTTTTTTTTGTCTCTATCTCACCCCCCTAAACACACACGCTCTCGCACTCCATATATATCATTCTCTTTGTTGATCACCCTCTCTCCCCATATCTCTCTTCTTCCCTCTCTTCCCCTTCTCTCCCTCTCCCCCGCTAATATCTCTCTTTCCTCCTTTTTTCCTCTCTCTCTCTCTCTCCATCTTCCTTATCACTCACTCTCTCTTTCTCTAGGAACCAACATCTACACTGAAATCAATGCATTTACTCAAATAAATCAAATAGGATTAGAAATTTCCATCTACACTGAAATCAATGCATTTAGTGAAAACAATCAAATAGGATTAGAAATCATCTACATTGAAATTAAGTCGTCTAGTGCAAGTAATCAAATATAAATATAAATTGACATCTAAATTGAAATCAACACATTCAGTGCAAGCAATCAAATTGTATTAGAAATCACCACCTACACTGAAATCAATGCATCTAGTGCAAGTAATCAAATATCATTAGAAATAAATATCTACACTAAAATCGATGCATCTAGTGCAAATAATCAAATAGGATTATAAATCACCATTTCCACTTATATCAATCCATCTAGTACGATAAATATTCCTCCCTTTCTCCACCCTCCATCCATATATATATCCCCCTCCCTCTATTCTTTTTTGTCTCTCTATCTCACCCCCCCTAAACACGCGCTCTCATACTCCATATATATCAATCTCTTTTTCAATCACCCCCTCTCCCCGTCTCTCTCTTCTTCCCTCTCTTCACCTTCCATCTATATCTCTATATTCCCCTTCTCTCCCTCTCCCCCATTAATATCTCTCTTTCCTCCTTTTGTCCTCTCTCCCTCTGTCTCCATCTTCCTTATCACTCTCTCTCTCTCTCTAGAAACCAACATCTACACTGAAATCAATGCATTTAGTGCAAACAATCAAATAGAATTAGAAATCATCTACATTGAAACCAATTCATCTAGTGCAAGTAATCAAATGTAATTATAACTCGACATCTAAACTGAAATCAACAAATTTAGTGCAAGCAATCAAATTGTATTAGAAATCACCACCTACACTGAAATCAATGCATCTAGTGCAAATAATCAAATATCATTAGAAATAAATATCTACACTAAAATCGATGCATATAGTGCAAATAATCAAATAGGATTATAAATCACCATTTCCACTTATATCAATCCATCTAGTGTGAGAAATATTCTTCCCTCTCTCCACTCTCCATCCATATCTATATCCCCCTCCATCTTTTCTTTTCTGTCTCTCTATCTCACCCCCCTAAACACACACACTCTCGCAATCCATATATATCAATCTCTTTGTGGTCCTCTCCCCATCTCTCTCTTCTTCCCTCTCTTCACCTTCCATCTATATCTCTATCTTCCCCCTCTCCCTCTCTCTCCATCTTCCTTATCACTCACTCACTCTCTCTCTCTCCACCTTTCTCTCTCTATTTCTTTCTTCTTAACTCTCTCCTCCTCCCCCTCCAAGTCCATCTCTCTTTCCCTCCCTCTCTCCACTCTCTCACATCCTCTCTCTTCCTTCCTCTCTTTCCCTTTCTCTCCCATCTCTCTCTTCCTCTCTCTCTCTCTTCACCCACCAACTTTGTTACTATATCCCTCCCTCTCTCCTTATATCTCCTTCTCCCCCCTTATCTCCATCTCTCCTTATTTGTCTCTTTATCTCAGCCCCAAACATACACGCTCTCTCTCTGTCTCTACCTTGTCACTCCTCTCTCTCTCCACTTCTCACTCTCTATATTTCTTATTTCCTACATTTCTCCCCCTCCAACTCCATCTCTCTTATCGATCCCTCTCTCCTCCTCTCTCTCCTCCTTCCTCTCTCTCTCTCTCTCCCCTAAATCTCTCTCTCTTCCCTGATCTCTCTCTCTCTCTCTCTCCAATACTCTCTCTTCCGCCATCACTCTCCTCCTCTCTCTCATCCTTCCTCTCTCTCCCTTTCTCTCCCACCTCTTTCTCTCTCTTTTCCCTCCAATCCTCTGTCTTCCCCCATATCTCTCTCTCTCTCTCTCTCTCTCTCTCTTCCCCCATCCCTTTCTTTCTCTCTCTCTCTTTTCACCCCTCTCTCTCTCCAACTACATTACTATATCCCTCCCTCTCTCCTTTTCACTTTTTCTCTCCCCCCTTCTTTCCATACATCTTACTTTGTCTCTTTATCTCACCCCTAAACATACACACTCTCTCTCCATCTCTCCCTTATCACTCTCTCTCTCTATTTATTCTTAGTTATGTAAACTAATGAACTTAAATATTTGTAAATATAAAGCAGATTATGGAGTAAATATGAAAAGAGGTTTTATTTACTTACCATACCTCTAGTTTGTTTATATTTTTATTTATTTACCATACCCCTTTTCTTTACTATGATATTTGGCCCATAGGCTTGTTATATAATTAGATTTTTATTTATAATCCTATTTGATATATTGTTATTTATTTACCTTACCTCTTTATGCCTCTTTTATATTTATTCATTTACCATACCTCTTTATATCTACTTTATATTTATTTATTTATTTATCATACTTGTTTATACCTCTTTTATATTTATTTATTTACCCAAGGTATTTGGCCCATGGTATCAATATTAATTTGTTCCATAGTATTCGTCCCATAGGCTTCATCTAAATAAAACCTCTTTTCAAAGTTTTTTTAAATATAAAAAAGTTTATGGAATAAATATAAAAAGAATTTTTATTTATTTACCATACATCTAGTTTATATATATTTTTATTTATTTACCATAGCTCTGGAGTAAGTATAAATTAATTTTACAAATATTTAATTAAAAGAAATATTAAAAGATTTTGGATTTTGATTATTTGTGTTGAATTAACTCTTTTGCTTTGATATAGGAAATGGTATTGACTTTAGTAAACAGTAAAGATGCTTAAAATTTTACTTAATTTGGAAATTCAATGTGGTAAATTTATGATCCATTCAAATTCACGTATATAATTTACTATCCATTCAAATTATATAAATAATACATAATTGTATTAGAAACTGATATATGTTCTAGCACAATGCGATTTTTTTTTTTTTTTTTTTAAATTTAAAACTTAAGCCGACATTTTGTATGAGGACGTGACATACTTGACATCAGGGTCATATTAGGCTGTAGATGCGCCTCTCGACGCAACAATAAATCAAAATGTATAAAAATAATAGAAAATGACACTTAAAATACTTGTGTGGTTCCAAGTGAGATTTCGTAGGACAGAGCACATTTTATCTAGTTTGAGGCTAAGAAAAGGTTGACGCAACATTGGCAATAGAGGGTTGCAAATTGTCAACCATTTGTGCAAGCATATTACTATGGCCAACCACATCAGATGCTTCTAATTGTTTAATAATCATGCCTTGCATACTTTCTCTAAACATGCGGTTGCATTTGTAGAACACTAAGGGTTTTCGTTTGTAACCTGGTTATCTTTATGAACATAATGTTTCCAAACAAAAGCATTGTTAGTAGATTATGGAAAATATTCATGTAAATGAACTTTAATGAGAAATGTTCTTCACGTGACATCAGCCAATATTCCATACTTACGGTTACTAGGAAAATCATTGTGAATATTAATTGAAATTGTTGTTTTTATATGATAAACATGCATTCTTCGCTCATTTATTGCATTTCTATTTTTGTTGATACCATAAAAATCATGATTCATTACCCCTCTCATGTGATTCAAGAGAATGAGTTCGTTTCAAAATATACATACATGTTCTTTCACTTTACTTTTCTATCAACATATAAAAATATTTATAAAATTAATAAATATACATATCAAATTCAATTCTTAAATATATTTAGTATTTAACTAAATATTTGTTAATATATAGATATAAAAACAATATTGAATATGAAATTATGAGCCATCTTAATTGAGATATTTGACAATATTTCAAATAGAGAATGGAACATGTAAAAAAAGTAAAAATGGAAATGACAATAAAGTATATAAGTCCATCTCACAATTGTTGTAAGTTCAAAATGAATCGAATAAATCCATATTACAACCCCTACTGCTTATATATGTGTGAAACTCGTTTATATTCCCTCACATCTTAGATAAAATTCTCTATAAATAGTGTACCAACTATTGATTTTAATTTTAAATATGATTATAATAAACTATATTGATAGTAGAAATAATAAAAATTCTATCTCATATCTATATCTATATATAAGTAATGTGTATATAATATAATAGTTTGTCTGCATACATCCATGTAAAATTTGCGATCGTTAATTTGAATTGAACGCCCCTTTCTACATTTAAAATATGTCACCAAATACATTTTAAAAGTGAAAATACATCCTTGGTTATCTAAAGCAGGTGGGATTTCTCCCACAAGCGATTAGTACTAACTAACAAAAAAGTGAGCATGCTCAATTAGCTAATTTCTAGGGGTATTTTCCCTATCAACTTAATGTTAAACACTAAAATTTATCCAAGTTGGAACAATTGAAAATGCTAAGAGGAATAGAACCTAAAAGTTGATTAGCATGGATGGTAAGCATTTGTAATCTAGTGAGAAACATAAGGCTTTCAAGAATGGTTCTTGAGATGTGATTTTTGTAAAGTGTGAGAAGCGTAAGGTAAGAGAAATTACCCAAACTGATAGGAATCTCTCTTATCAATTTGATTTCAATATGCAAGCTTGGTTCAAGAATCTTTGGGAGTCGTTGTTGGGATATTTGCCAAAGGTTAGTATCCTTATGAACACCTAATACAATATAAATTTTATGCACATGGACGACACAAAGAAAATTTTGAAGATTCCCTCGGTCTATGGAAGGTGTTTCCTGAAATTACATAGGTGGTACATTGGGTTTAACCCATTGATAAATACTCCTCGAAATTATTTTGTGTGTATGAATCTTCCCGGGCTCCCATTGGAATGCTGGACTAGAGGGGCACTGACCGCGATAGGAAATGCAATAGGGTGGTTCATATATCTTGATCCTAAGGTGATGGACAAGCGAGTGGTCTAGATTCTGGTGGAGGTTCATTTTTTAGGTGGCCTCCATGAGAAACTAGATTTGGATTGGGGTCCATTGAAGATCCATTAGTGCCTCGACTATTGGGGAATCCCCTTTCGGTGCATGTTATGTCATAAAAAATTCGATCTATTGAATCGTTGCCTAGACTGATAGAGAGATCAATACCTTTTGTATAGGGGACATTATTTACACAAGGAGAAGCCATAATCTCATGTTTCCTCTGGGTTCGACAACATACAAGTTACTTCCTTCAATCATATTAAATTTGAACACATTTATGTTTCATCTTCTTCTCTTCCCTATTCCCCCCCCCCCTTCTCTCCTCCCCTTACAGAAAATCAAGTGGATTTTTCTGTTGAAACTTCTCCTCTCCATACTTAGTTGACAGGATCTTACCCTAGCCAGGAGGTTCTGGGTTAGGCTTCCCACCCTTCAACTGTGCCTCCTCCATTGTTGGTTAATATCTGCTCCCATTCCCCTTCTCAGAAGTGTTCCCCTCTTCTCGGTCCACCTCTTCCTCTTTCTCATATGATTTCTCCTTTTATGCCCCCTTTAGATTTGGCCCTCTCACCATCCCCTGTGTGCTCAGTCAGTCAGGATCCGCCCTCTTCTCTACACAATTATGTCGATAGTGGTATATAATTCCTTCTCCATAACTATGATATGGATCTAAATACTTTAACTATTCATAAAGTCTGCACTGTTGTCACTTCTCCTCACATTAGTCTGACTTTTTCTATGAATATTACGATTCGTAAGTCTGGGAGAAAAGGTGGTAGGAATTTTCGTGGACACCTTGCCTCCCATTCCAATTTGTTTGATGATATTTCTGATTTGTTTAATCTTCCTATTATCACATCTCCTGACTCTTTGGCACTTAAAGCATTGAAGCTCGTGCAGGGTACCCCATGTTGAAGATCTTATCCATGAACATTTGAGGTTTGGGAAGCCAAACCAAGCTTTTGAGTCTTCGGAGCCTAATTCAGGAGCCGCAACCTTTCATTTTTCTTGTACAAGAAACTCTTGCTGAGTCCTCCCAGGCTATATCATACTTTTGTAAGATTTTCCCTCTTGGCACATTGTTGGTGTTAGTTCCTCTTGATCTTCAAGAGGTCTTATTGCATTGTGGGATTCGAGAAGAGCTGATTTTCATGCTTGCAGTTTTTTTGCAGGAATACTATTGTCTGGTCATATCAGGGGCATTCTGCGTCATATATATCTGCTTAATATATATACTCCTTGTCAGGAACATTCAAACTTATGAGACCATATACAATTATGTAATATATTGTGTGTTATCAGACTTATATTGGTTGGATACTTGAATGCCACCATCTTGGCACAGGACTCTTGGGGAAGACATCACAAGATGGACCCCCTTGCATACCAACTTTACAATCTCTTTGTAGACAACCATCTGGTGTACATATGCCCTTCACCTACTTCCCCTACTTGGAGTAATCACAAGGTGGGAGAATATCATGTCGGGAAGCGAATGGACTGCTTCTTGGTACAAGAATCCCTGATCGAGTGCCTTGGTAATATAAAATCTTGCATATATAGGTCATACATTTCTGACCATATGCCCATACTGCTTTAGTGATGAACGAAGAATATTTACAAGGGGATACATTTCAATCTTAATAGAGTTTGGTTACAAGATGAGGAGTATAATGATTTGGTTACCACTACATGGAAGGAGATGCTTGCTCTACAAGAGGATTCAGAAATGAAAGCTCTTATGACAAAACTTAATGTCGTTAAAATCAAATCAAGGAAAAGGGACAGGGGAAAAACAACAACTAATCTCAAAAATAAAAAAGATCACTAAAGAAATTTTCATATTAGTCATATCTTGGAACAAAAATAATCCACTGCAAGGAAGGACATGATACCAATAAAAAATATGGTAGATAGGAAAAATGAGATACTAAAAATATAGGAAATTGATTGGAGGCTCAAGAGTAGAGTGATCTGGATTAGAGAGGGGGATCGAAACACAAAGTTTTTCCATCACTATGCTAATCACCAAAAACATAACAATGAAATATGGTAAGTCCAAACATCAGAGGGGGTCACTAAATACTCTACATCTAAGATTCAGGAAGAAGAGGTCAAATACTTTGAACAATTATACAAATTCAAAAGTGATATTGATTACACAGATCATATATGGGCACTTGAATTGTATCATAATATGTTTGATGAGAATTCTAATGATTATTTATATCACCTAGTTAATCTGGAGGAAATATCCTTGGTTATCAAGTATTTTTCCAAAGACAAAATCCCAAGTCTGGATGGTTGGTCGGTGGATTTCTTTATTCATTTTTTTTTTTTTTATCTTATGGGAGAGTGTTTGTTGGAGATCGTTGAAGAGGCTAGAACTCATGGTAAGATCACCAGAGAAATAAATTCTACATTTCTAGCTCTTATCCTGAAATCCTCTTCCCCGAATGATTTCCAGGGTTACAAGCCAATTTCTCTCTGCAACATTATATATAAGCTTATTTCTAAAGTTATTGCTATGCATTTGAATAAGGTCCTCATTACACTTTTCTCGTGAACAACTTGGATTTTTAAATAATCGCCAGATTCATTACGCAATTGCATTTGCAGAAGAATGAATCCACTTCATCCTGTCATGTAAGAAGGAGGAAATAGTGATGAAAATCGACTTGCACAAGGCATATGACAGTCTAGACTAGTCATACATCAGGTTCATTCTCTATAAAATTGGTTTTTGGCCAAAAAACATGGAGTAGATTATAGCATGCATTACCTCAGTCTTTATGTTGTATTGATAAATGGTATTCTTTCTAATTTCTTTTATGTGGGTAGGGGTCTCAGGCAGTGGCGCTCCCTCTCCCCTTTAATATTCATACTGGTAATGGATGGTCTCATCTTCCACATTAAAGATGCATAGGAACACGACATCTTTCAAGGCTTACATATTTCTAGAAAGTTCCATATTTCACATTTATTTTTTGTGGATGATATACTAACATTTGGTACCATATATAAAGCTCAGTGGTCTGCACTTCATTATATATTGCTAAGATATGGAGCGGCTCCTAGACTACAATCAAATGGTAATAAAATTATGCTCTACTTCCCTTCTGGTGATAGATCGGATATTGCTTTCATGTCTTGCATATTTGGAGTACATTCATCTCCTTTGGAGGAGGGTCTTAAATACTTGGGATTTTGGCTAAAGCCAAGTAAATATAGGAACATAGATTGGTTATGGTTGGTCGACAAATATAAAAAGAAACTGAACTCTTGGACATACAAATACCTTACTCTTGGAGGTGGATACATACTTGTATAGTTTGTATTGTAGCAGATCACAACATTTTAGGCACACTTATTCAAGATTCCTTGGTCCATTAGTTAAAATATCTAGATATTCATTTCAAAGTTTCTCTAGAGTGGTACGAGTACTTCTTCAAAATATCATTTGTGTAGATGGGTAGAAATGACCAAAACAAAATAATTTGGGGGTTGGGGGATCCTCGATTCCTGTATCTTCAATGAATCACTGATAATCACATTATTCTGGTGGGCCACACATGGACATAGTACCTGGAAGGATATCTTCTGAGCTAAATATATGATGCACAGGGATATTGAATCGCTATATAGAGAGACTATCCCCATCAAAATGTAGTATTTGCAAATGGGGAAAGCAAAAATATAGCTCACAATAATGGAAATAGCAAAAAATGTCACATTACATATGAGCCAAATGATATATCCATTTTATTAAGTATAACAACAACAAATTTATACAATATCTTGGAGAAAAAAACCCCTCAAGCTAGGCAAGATAAGCCTCCATCAAGAAAAAGCACCAATACATGAGATGCAGCTGCTACGCAAAATGGCTGAAGTAAGTACAACGTAGTTTTAATGATTAATACTGTAGCTAGAAAACATATAAAAATGGATCTGATAATGTAATGCTCATACAAGGCCAAAAATGGAGATCTATGCTCCCATACACATTTCCTAGATAACCCAGAAAGGGTTTCCGGAAATACACAAAATATCAGAACGTTGAAATGCAGCCCTAGGGCTGAATAAAATTTGCAACTGGGCACATGAAAGGAGGCGGTTGAATCTGATATGGATCTGAAATGAAATCCTCCCATAGACTCTCTCAATGAAGGGTTGATCCCTTCAATGGAAAGTAAACACTCCAAATGGAGCATTGAACTTACCCCTGCAAAAGTTCACTAAAATAATGCAGTCATGGACTGGAACTGCACTGTAGGGGATGATGCTGCCTTGGTGTACTGCCAAAATATTATATGAAGCATAGGGACCTTCCTTACTGATCTCCTAATGGAAAAAATCATTCCTCCATTGAAGACAACCTCAGAAATGGCCCAATGAAATCCTCCACTGCTGCACCCTGCAACTCAGAACATATGTAAACAGAATCTGTGATGTAGAAGAAAGATGTGGCTTGGCCAAATGCCAGAATGTGGAAATAATGCTCAAGAAATTATCCTGAGTAGGCACTCTAAGTCCCCCGAGGATGAAAGTGGGATTCCCGCTTGGGAACACCCTTGTGCTAAACAACACTGTAATATTAGCTAAACAACTAAAGAGAGCAAACAAGTCTTAACAGACCATAAAAAAAATAATAATCCAATCATGATCACAATGGCTTCCATCCTCTTCACTATATTCTTGGTGAGCTTCCTCACCCTTGGCCACACTCATTAAAGGCACTACTTCCATGCAAAGGAACTCCCTCCAAAACTGCGTTGTCCCTCATTGAATGTCCACTACTTCCATACCAATGTTATTGATGTAGAAATTTATAAACACAATAATGTATTTCTAGATTCTCTTGATCTAACAAATTAATCTTATGTTAAATACATAATCCTTCCACTTAATTCTTTGCAGATTAAATTTCCAACTGCAAAACACATATGAAGCAAAATCAATCACACATAACAAGATGTTTTACTAGGAAAGCTTAAAGCTAAAAACCCCAACTATCATATATTATGTATATTAATGGAACATGTAACAATCTCATACAAAGCTCAGCTAATAGAGCTATCAGTACAATATACAATCATCACACACTGTCATGCAGAAATTTGCATATCTATGCACCAATTTCTTGCCTCCTGACAGCCTACCTCCACTGCGCAATCCCTGGTGAAGAAGATCCCTGAATGAATTCGACCTTACCTTGCCTTGAGTGCACAATCCTCATAAGCATCTCCAATGTGTGTGTAGATGCATTGAATGCATCACTATAATCACAACTGATAGTCCATCTCACCCTTTCACCTATCTCTCCACTGGGTCTCCACTGGATCTGACATGCAAGTAGTTAATTGCTTTATTTCTTCAGTTGAAAGTAGGACACTACTTGTGAATTAATTAAATAATTAATTCACTCATCTATCACTAGTGTATGTTCAGTTACAACTAGCACAACTGAGTTTAACTACCCGAACTAAGTTAAACTAAATAACAACTCACATAACTACTCTTCCAACTCTGTTACAACTTGCCACAATCAGTTATAACGAAGTCCTCCATGCATGAGTCACCAACCACCCTAGGAATTGCGTAATTCCTTCAGCCCATTGATGTGCCACATCTGTTCATTGAAATAAATTTCTCGAAGAGAATAAGTTACTATTTATTGTCTGATTATTATTAAGGGATAATAATAATCGACATGCATTCTATTTTTAGATTTGTGATCTATAATTAGACTTCACCCATATTCTAAAAATAGAAACTCATCTAAAGATAGAATTTTCTAAACCATCTAGAATCAACATCCTGCTAATTTTAGAATATGCTCACCATTCTAAAAATAGACATACACCTAAAAATAGCCTATGTGGGCCCCACCCAATGAAGGTGATTATTTTTCACTAGGATTAAGGAATGATGTTTTTGGATGCCACTTTCACTGTTTCTTGTTGCAATCTTCAACACTCCCTCTCAAAAAGAAAGGATTGTCTTTACATGTGACATGCAACTCCATGCATTCGCCCTGCAATACTTGCTTGCAACACTTCTGAAACTGAATAGCCTCCAAACAACTGAATCGGTATAATGCATCTATCATCAAAGTATTCTGACTTCTGCTGGTACCAATTGCACATGTCTTCTGGAACCACTGCGTTGTTGAACTCTACACCCATGCACTCTGCACTTATTGTCAACTTTGATCCGTGCTCCGGTATCCGACACTGTCTCTTTTATTTCATGTCCTCACGACATCTGACTGCATCAATCTGACTGATCCTGCTACTGTTTCTCTATTGGCTCCTCGTAGCTAGGTTCGATTCATGAGATCCACACCATCCCAATGAATCCTGCCCAAAATTTCTTCTTGGGATTATTCATGCATGTCGCCCCACCTCTTACCTGGTGGTATAGCTACATGCACTCCCTCTGCCCATCTGGTTCGAAATTTCTCTGCATGAGTGGTTGCTCCCACTCCATGATCCTCATCTTGTGGCTGCTCCACATCCCGAGGTTCACTCTTACCTGCATGCAAATCCTGCTCCCTCTCAAGCGTCAATTGCATGGATTTCTCACACTTCCCAACAGTAGGAAGCTCCATAGAAATCCCATCTACTTCAAGTCTATAGATATTCTTCACACGAATCCCAATCTTCTTGGCTTGTCCCATGGGTTTGAGTCTAAGGAACACCTTTCCTTTTCCAACTCGCGCACATTGTAATTGTCCCACCATCACGAAATTTTCTAACAAGAGATCTGATTTTAAATCGACGATATCTCCCTCATCTGAGCTCTGATTCAACCGATTTTTTTTTTCAATTTGGGTATTTTTTTGCAAGGAATCCAAATATGCTTCTTTTTTTTTTGAAAATTTTGCATCACAATGTTCTGATATTCTCTGCAAATCGCACACCCAAATAATTCCTGCTCTCATACCATGTAGAAAATTTATAACAAAACTCTGATACCATGTAGAAATTTATAAACACAATAATGTATAATTTATAATTTATGTTAAATACATAATCCTTCCACTTAATTCTTTGTGAAAATTAAATTGCCAATTGAAAAACATATATGAAGCAAAATCAATCGCACATAACAAGATGTTTTACAGGGAAAGCTTAAAGCTAAAAACCCCAACTATCATATATTATGTATATCAATGGAACATGTAACAATCTCATACAAAGCTCAGCTCATAGAGCTCTCAGTACAATATACAATCGTCACACACTGTCTTGCAGAAATTTACATATCTATGCACCAATTACTTGCCTCCTAACAGCCTGCCTCCATTGCGCAATCCTTGCTAAAGAAGATCCCTGAATGAATTAGACCTTACCTTGCCTTGACTGTGCAATCCTCATAAGCATCTCCAATGTGTGTGTAGATGCATTGAATGCATCACTATAGTCACAACTGATAGTCCATCTCACCCTTTCACCTATATCTCCATTGGGTCTCCACTGGATCTGACATGCAAGTAGTTAACTGTTGTATTTCTTTAGTTGCAAGTAAGACACTACTTGTGAATTAATTAAATAATTAATTCACTCATCTATCACTAGTTTATGTTCAGTTACAACTAGCACAACTGAGTTTAACTCACTGAACTAAGTTAAACTAAATAACAACTCACATAACTACTCTTCATTAGAGGAATTTTGAGGTCTAAAATGGGCATCTTAAGGAAATTATAAAATAATAGTGCAAATAATAAAGTAAGATTTGATGACATCATCAAATTTTGGAGGAAAAAAAGAAAAAACTACTTTTTCAACTCATATTTTCAACTTATCTCCCAAAGTTTTTACTCAAATTTCGAGCGGGAGTACTCATTGGATGCATAATTTAATTCCTCATCCAAGGAATACCCATGTTTCATACTTTTGATAGGTCCTGCTACACAAAAAATGAGAAATACATGAAAAACATAATTGTGATCACGGTTTTTTATGTATTTCTCATTTTTCATGTAGTAGGGTCCATCAAAATTATGCAGCATGGGTACTCCTTGGATGAGGAATTAAATTTTACATCCAACAAGTACTCCCACTTGAAATTTGTGCAAACACTTTGGGAGATAAGTTGAAAATACGAGTTGAAAAAGTAGTTTTATTATTTTATTATTTTTTAATCTTTTTACCCTTTTACTTAAAACATGGTGAATCAACCCCCATTGTTGACATCATCATCTTGAATCCTATTGGTTCTTATAAAGTTTATTTTTTTTGTACTTTTTTCTTAGGAGGCCCATTTTAGACCTCAAAATTCCCCTAATGCCAACTCTATTATAACTTGCCACAATCAATTATAATGGAGTCCTCCATGCATGAGTCACCAACCACCCTAGGAATTGCGTAATTCCTTCAGCCCACTGATGTGCCACATCTGTTCACTGAAATAAAGTGCTCCAAGAGAATAAGTTACTATTTATTGTCTGATTATTATTAAGGGCTAATAATAATCCATATGCATTCTATTTTTAGATTTTCGATCTATAAATAGACTTCGCCCATCTTCTAAAAATAGAAACTCATCTAAAGATAGAATTTTCTCAACCATCTAGAATCAACATCCTGCTAATTTTAGAATATGCTCACCATTCTAAAAATAGACATACACCTAAAAATAGCCTATGTGGGCCCCACCTAGTGAAGGTGATTATTTTTCACAAGGATCAAGGAATGATGTTTCTGGATGCCACTTTCACTATTTCTTGTTGCAATCTTCAACTGTTGATTTGGTCAAAGTTGACCCAGTCCACATGCTTCTTCCCTTGTTCACACATAGGGGAGCTTTATCCAGCTCTTTTGATGTCCTCCATTCACATTTGGAGTGGTTTTATTCCTATTAAGGAGATTTATGGGTCTCCCTACCCTCTTATTCTTCTAACTAAGAAGAAAAATTAGATTTTAATATTCAAATTAGCTTCATGCTAATTTAGGAATATTACACAAAACAAGGGGGTCGCTGATTTGGAGAAGTTTTATAAAAATTCTACATTGCTGGCGCATGAGGATGGTTTGGGACTTTGGTAATGGCGGGAAGATATTTATTGGGACTGTTATCATAATTGGTATGAGAGGTGACGGGTATCTACAGAGACATACTCTGGACATTCTACATAGACGAGGATGCACTCTACTATACCAGGAAATTAAAAGTTGGCATAAGTCATGCCCCATATGGAAAGATTTTGTAGACTTAGGGTTCATGTGACAATGTGCCATTGAATGGAGGGATTACATTAACAACATTAGCCAGGTGGGCTGCATATTTAGTGATTGAAGGGATTGTATCACATGGGCCGGGAGACTTAAAAAACATTATCCTATTGTCACAAAAACATACCTTTATTATATCAAGAAAAGGCTGGATTTACAACACACTTCATGGTACTATCGGATCTGAAAGTGGAACATTCCCTTAAAAATCATATTATTTTCTTGGCTGGCATGGAGGAATAAAATACTCACCTGGGATAATCTCATGAAGAGAGGATTCTTGGGATGTGGCATATGTATTTTGTAGAGGAAATCATAAGAATTCAGGGATCATATCTTCCTCACTTTACCTACCACACGTTAGGTTTGGAGTAATATAGCACAAATACTACCTATTCACATTAATTGAGCTCATAACTTTGAACAGTGTATACACACGTGGTCTGTAGGTTCTAGAACACATAAGGATATGGTTATGTATATTGTATGGGAATTATGGAACGTCTAGAACAAGTATATATTTGATAGAAAATATGTTGATATTCCCAAGATTTTCCACAGGATTTTATCATGGTCTTTCGCATCTGATTCCATGATTGTACAACATAAACTATCTTCCAATTGTATGGCTACTTTGAATACACCTTTTCCCGTTGGTTTCTTCGATGGAGCAGCACAAATTGGCATGTGTGGATGTGGGGTTGTTCTTAAGCTCAATGAAAATACACAATATAGCTTATTTTGGAATGGAGTACCAATTACTAATACCAAAGCAGATTCAATAGATTTATGGGAAAACTATGGTTTGCGAAAGAAAAACAGATACACAACCTTCACATTTATGGGGACTCCAAATCTCTGATTGATGGCATTCAAGGGAAATCAAATTTTGGCCCTCCCTCTCTGACTGGATGGATATTAAGGATAAATTACATACTCATTTCTCTCACATACTACTCCATTATCCACATATATAGAGAAGCAAATATGGAAGCAGATAAGCTATCCAAGGTTGGCCTCAGAGGTAAATATGGAATCGTGAACTTCTCCTACGCTAAGAAATCGCGCATTAGGGAGGAAGGAAAGATCAAGATGCCTTAGTAACATCTCTTAAATTTGATCCTTTTTTGGCTTTTCTCTATGCATACTCCTTCATTATCCTTGGTTGAAGCTCTAGGACACTTTCTAATATGTTTATATTAACTTCCCATGTACATTTCAATAGTCTTCTTGAAACATTTTGTGATAGTATATGAAGAATCTATGATGATATATAGGATATACAAATTTCTGAAATATGCATATGAAGATACAACTGATAAATGTGCTAGTCTTTATCATATAATACAAAGCCAACATTTTTTTCTCTGAAAAAAATATCAAACATAATTTAAATTGTCATTGCCCAATCATCTAAAGCATTAAAGGGATATATGGTGATAAATTTTTTGAATTCCATTGAGGCTTCAACATCACCATAATGACTTCCATATGTAGTCGTAGAAGTATTATGAATTGGAAATATGGCCAGAATGACAATGAATGTGGAAATAAGTTGAAATGCCAAGAATCCCATTTCCACAAAGATTCAAATTTGAATCAACACCGTAAATTTGGGATTGATAGGTTATACATATTTCATTAATCGAGTTCTTTAATAATAAGAAAGGTTTGTTTAATATTTGACATCAGATTCCTTTAACATGTCATACATTTGATTGACCTAAATTTACAAAATTTAGATTGAAAAGTTAATTGATTTTTGGCATCCAAATTTACAAAGTTCAGAACAAGAAACATGTGTAGCAATGTCACTACTTTTGCTCACATAGTTCTTGTTTTTTATTAAATGAAGACTTGTGATGATTGCTTCGGTCTAATAAATTTCGTAAATGTTTTTTCATCAATTTTTGACATCCCAATTAGCACCCAAACATAATTTAATTCTACTTTAAATAAACTTCTTTTAATACAAATTCCTTATATAGAATTGAAAATGATCTATTTAAATTTAATGATAAAAATATTTAAATACTCAGATTGAAATTTTCATTCTTTTAATGTATATATAATTATTATAAAATATATTATTTGTAAGTTAATAAATAATCGTTTTTTTCCTTGGAAAAAAAATTAATAAATAATTATAAAAATAATATATTTTATTAATATAATGATTAATGGAGTCCTCTGTATTAAGTTTTTAAAACTAAAAAAATAAAAATTTTATAATGATTTTTTACATGTTGATTAATAATTATACTTTGAGATTCAAACTATAAAATACTTTTCTTTAAGATTGAAAAGTCTACCGTTTTTGAGAGTAGATATTAAACTTTTAAATTAAATTTCAGTTTTATTAATTTTTATATTTTAACAATCCACGATTGCAATTAAGGTTTCTTTTATAATTCAATGAATATGGTTAGCTAAATCTCAAGTCCATATATGCTACGCAATATTTTGACTGTCACCTACTATTTATTCACCTCTTAATTTGATTTCATCCCAGTGCAGAAAACTGATTTTCCATTGATTTTATATTTTTCAGGAAATTAAATACACTCAACTCTCTTGTGTTACCTTGGTATTTAGACCCTTTGTTGTTGGAAATGGACATACACAATAGCAGAATATGTGCAAAAAGAGAAAATTAATATGTAAAATGTAAAGACTCAATATATAAAGAGGAGACAAACTAACCCATACAACCACCTTTTTTCAATAAGACGCGACTAACCGAGTTTAACTTGATATTATTTATAACATGTGACAATTTATTAAACTAAAGCACACAATTATATTATTACATTTAACATAATACCATTATCATAATCTCTCTAATATTTTTCTTTCTAATGTGCTCTCGAGAACTATTTCTAAATTGGGCCTAACAAAACTAAATTCAAACTAGATGTTCAGAATTTTCAAAATAGAGGAATAACCTGTTTCGAATATATTTTAATAATCCAATGTTTCGGACTTTATAAGTGAGTCCATCTTTAGGGGTAAACTCCCAATATTCTTTGAAAGATTTGTGAGGATTAAGGCAAAAGAATCCTAATATAAATAGTAATTATTGAGAAAAAAATTTAGTTTTTATTTTATTTTATTTTTTTATTAAGGAGGTCAGTTGGAAAAGAAAATATTGTAAATTTAATTCATTAATGTTTTTTATTTATTTAAATTATTTATTATAATTTTATTTTATTTTATTTATTTTGTTTTTTTTTTAAATTTATTTAGATGTTAAGAAATCAAATTCCAAGTGGATAAAATGGAATCAAACCTAAAACTGATCTAATGGAACTAATTTCCTTTGTAGTATTTTTGTTAGGTTTGTGGTAACTTATTCAGTCATTGATCAATTTAGTTAACAATCATTTTCCATGCCTTCCGTGTCTTTTTCAATCACATGCTTTAAGTCTTGACTTCTTATAAGACCTCTATTCAAGGCAATTCATCAATTACCTTTTAGCTTCAAGCTTCAAAATTATTGACTTAAGACAAACATCCTTGAACTGAACAAGAATCCCTCATGTTCCATTAAAATTTAACCCATTATAAAGTGCTTGAGGTCGAGTCAAATATGTTCTTGCATTTCCTTCAATCATTCAATCCCAAAAAATATGAGAAAATCCACCTAAATACAGATTAAGGTCAAATGTTATCATTTAACAATCATCAATCATTGAGATGTGTGGGAATAATATGCCAAAGGTAACTGCATAGCCAAATATTATGTCACAATTTATTATTGCGAGGACATGATTATATCACAAAATTTTTACACTAACTATTATCCAAATATTTGGATAAAGTTTAAATTAAATAAGGTGTGTTTTGTGTGAAGTACTTACTGTCAGGACCGCCATGCTGAGTAACATCATTGGCAAAATTATCATAAAGCTAAGTAGTCCATCATAGTTGAGGCATGGGATCCATTGTGAGAATTAAACATGCATCTCCAGGAGGATTTGTGCATTCAAGGGGTCCACCATGTGTTTCCTCAAAATATGGAGGCTTTTCTAGTGACATCATGCTTGAATTGTTCACTTGATACATATTTGCACACACATTTACAAAAAAAAAAATCCTAAAGACCAAAAGATCCCAAATTATCACTCACGACCACATATGTACACAAGCATAAAAAAAGAAAAAAATTCACTTGACTTTCTCATAAATATCACTAAAATATATGCATTGCACATATTATATTCCAATGATGTATTTACTTATGTTGTAAGCCTCAAGAGCAGTCTTTGTGGCATGCCTTGCAGCTAGTGACCCTAGGTGAATGCATGAAGATGGGTTACATTTTTAGGCCAAATGCGGTAATGAAATTTCAAAATTTTCCTCTTTTATCAAATTGAAGCCCTCAAAATTCATATAAGCTTTGTGAATTTTGATTCAGAGTAAAAAAACAATATGTGGAGAATTATGTTGTTGTCCTAATGATACTTTTTACAAAAAAAAAATAGTGTCATATAATCTCTCAATTTTCCATTGAATGCAATACTTGTCCTTATAAATTTTTACACATCTTCAGAGGTATATGTGTGTGTGTGAGCATGATCTATACATAGAGAGTTAAGTTTTTCATATTAAAAATTTGTTTTTTTAATGAAAATTTATATTTTCTATTATTTTTCAAATTGGCGAAGTAATATTTCAATTGCATTTCGCAGACACGTGTATTCGCGTAATATTTTTTTCAATTGTTTAGATAAATTGAAAAACCAAGAGCACCTTTTTGAAAAATACTTGTAAATAAAAATAGTGGTGTTTTTTGAAATTTTTTCATTGTGTATATTTTATGCTATTGATTTTTTATTCAGCCATTTTGAAACTGTCCAAAAAAATTTCAAGCATTATGTTTAAAAGAAATTAGATGAAAAATATCATATGAATTTAAAAGCCACAAACTCAGATGCCATTGGATAGAGGATTCTTTCATGAATCCAACATGATCAACTCTGCCACTTAAGGACAATTTTTTTCCTAAATCCACTAGGGTATAAAATGGGGTTGCAGAGAAATCTGTAGAATGGGTGCTAAAACTGTGATTTTTAGGACCTCAGGAGCTTGGTCGAGCACATGAGTTCAAAATTCAAATAGCCTGATCAGCGTTAAAGAAACCCTCAATCAAGCCATGAAGGTGGTTAACCAACGACTCAGTCGAACCATAAAAAATCTAACTGCCACCAATTGCACACCAGATTTTATTAATCACATAGCTCAATCAATCCCTAACTCTTGATAGGGCTCCTAAATTGGGTTATAAAGGAGCCCGATCGAGGGTTTTTTTAAATGCTTGAATAAGCTATTTTTAAGCCCCTAAGAAACTCGATCAATCGCTTAAAAATTTCTCAATCGAGTGCTTAAAAAGGCTCAATTGAGCATGCTTTTTTCACCAAAACCCGCCCTCTTTTTTCCAAAAAGTGTAACCTAGCTCCATGCTTACACCCCCTAGCTTTGGTAACTAGTAAAAGTAGTATTATGATTTTCTAGTAAAACCCACCTGACTCTCAATATAGAATTACCCTAATAGAGGATCCTTGGTCTCTGTTTGTCATAAAACTCAATGAACCTGGATTATCAATTAGTGGTTATTCTTTGTAAATCCCATCAACACCCAAATTAATTTTTCACTTATTGGGTCATTGACACTAATGTCCTTGTCCTTATCTACTGATTCCAACCATCTACTAGCTTAAAACCTAATCTACCAAAACTACAAACATCAATAAGAACTTTTATACCATTATTTGAATTCTACTAGTGAGGTCCATTGTAGAGTCTTAGGTCACCAAATGTAAAAAAAAATAGTTGGATTGACTTTATGGAACTACATACCTTAGGAGAAGATATACCCACTTGAGAACCTCGAGTTTCTCCATCAAATATTGATTTGGTTGCCACTTTGATTATTTCCTTCCTTGGTAGTTTCCTTTTTTCTCCCAAAGAAAACAGATGCAAGAATAAGCAAAGAGTGGCATTGTGGATTTTATAAAAGACCTGGACTTTAGTTTTGGCTTGGCCTAGTTGATGTTGGACCACTGCTACCTGTTGTTTGTGGGATTGTTTGCATGTTATTCAGAGCTTAGAAAAGAAGAAGTGCCCCACATTAAAAAGTGGAGTGAAAAAATGACATGTGAATTCTTTATTTCACTAAAGGACAAAAATAAGCCACGCCCTTCTCAAAATGGAAACATAAGTCTACTTTCATAATGTAACTTGCATTGAATGAATGTATTTCATCTAAATAGTGAACAAAAAATAGGGGAGTTGCATTAATTTAGGCTTCCCGAGGTCAAGCGCAGACACGAAACTGCCACGACACGTAGGCACATTATCTCTGGATCATCTGAAGATGTAACCAACATAGATCTTTCTAAAGCACAGATCTACATGAACTGAGAGGGATCAATTTATTTTGTTGCAAATTTATTTTAGAATGCAAAAATTGGTGTGTAATGTTTTATTGTTTAAAGTGCATTTTTGAATGTTATAAAGATTACATAATATGTGTATTGAAACATTTTATATTAATTCATGTTAAAATATTTTATTCATATCTAACATTGGTTGTTTTATCTCTTTAAAATTATATTATTTAAATAGATCCAAATATTGTATTTATTACTTGAAGGGTGAAAGTTAAATATCAAAAACTTAGTTAATTGTTTTGTTAATATATTTTTATTTGTTTATTTATATGGTTATTTAATTTTTTTTTCTATTTTTCCCACATGAGCGAAAATTATTTTAAATTTTTTTTGAGGACGTGACATACTTACACATGTCCCTCATACTGGATTGTAGAATGAGCCTCTCGACTCAACAAAAAAATCAAGACACCCCATACATTCAGACGATACGAAGGACTTAAGAAAAAGGATGATACAAAGGATGCAAAGCTCGTGTATGCATCGAGCTCTGTAGCCCTGATGTGGTGATTGTGCTCAGAGCATTGTCTTGGAAAAATAAAAACCTAAGGTCTATTATAGAAACTCCATGGATTTGTTTGCAATTTTTTTGTACGCATAGAACTAATACAAAACCATGAATCATAGATGTCACTGTTGTGTAGTGACATAATAAGCATTTGTGGTTGGTATTTTAGCCTTCCAAGGAATCAATTTTTTATTTTTTAACTTTGACTTTGTGACTGAATTTGGTATTTTAGCATTCCAAGAAATCAATTTTTGACTTTTTAACTTTGACTTTGTGACTTGAATCTTTAAAAAAATAACTTTTTGCATTGACTTTATCACCCTAGAAATCAATTTTTGACTTTGTGGCTGGCATATGATCCCCCAAAATATATGTCGAAATTTAATATAAAATACATGTATGTCTTGGATTCTCTTGATCTAACAATAATATGCTACTGTTAAATACAAAATCACTTTTACAAATCTTTCTGGAATTTGAAACACAATCGCCAGTCACAATATCATGAAGAAAGATCAATCACACATAACACAGATAATTTACCGAGAAAGATTAAAGCTAAAAACCCCACTATATTCTATTATGTATTATATCATGGATCATGAAACAAATACATACAAAGCTCTAATCCAAGAGCTCTCAGTACATGAGCTAACTCTCTCACATTGTCATACAAAAATTGGCAAGTTCCTTAGCCAATTTACTGTCTCCAAACAGCCTGCCTCCACTGCACAATCCCAGCTAATAGCAATCCTTGAATGATGGATAACTTTCCTGCCTTGACTGCGCAATCCTCATAGGCACATAGAATGTGTGTGTGGTTGCATGTGTGCAACTAGATAATGTCACAAATGGTAGTTTACTTCCCTTTCAATTAGAACTCAAATGGGTCTCCACTGGATCTGACATGCATGCAGTTAATAATAGTTAAAACATCAGTTGCATCTGAGACCACTGATTATGAATTAATAATAATTAATTCACTTGATCTCTCACTAGCGTATCTTTAGTTACAACTAGCACAATTGACTTTAACTCACTTAATTGAGTTAAATTGATTTACAACTTGCATTAACTAAAGCACCACTGCAGTTCCAACTTTGTTACAACTAGAATCACTCTGTTACAGCTCAATTCAACCTGCATGTTCCACCAACCAACCTCTTAACTCAAAATTCACTTCAGTTAACTATTTCCAAGTCCACATTGAAAATAGATTATAGTTTATTGTCCATCTATACTAAGGGATAATAAAGATAGACATGCATCTGTAAATAGACATGCATTCTATAAACAGAATTTGCACACATCTATAAATAGACATACACCTAAAAAATAACCTGTGTGGGCCCCACCTAGTGTAGGTTCTTAATTTTCACTAGGATCAAGGATGTTGTTTCCGGATGCCAATTTCACTGTTTCTTGTTGCAAACTTCAAAACTCCCTCTCAACAAGAAAGGAATGTCCTTGCATGTGACATGAAACTCCATGCATGTGACATGCAACCCTTGCATGCGCCATGCAACCTTTGCATGGAACACTTCTCTAATGTTTCTCGCACATGCAACTTTTCCATGTGACACTTTCAAAACTGAATAACCTCTAAACAACTGAATCAGTATAATGTATCTGTCATCAAAGTCTTCTGACTTCTACTAGCTACTGCACATGTCTTTAGGATCCACTGCGCTGCTGACACCTGCATCCATGCACTCTGCACTTGCTGCCAAGTCTCATATTCACTCCAATATCTGACATTGTCACTTTGATTTCATGTCCTCACGACATCTGTCTGCATCAATCCAACTAATCCTACTACTGCTTCTCTGTGGGATCCTCGTAGCTAGTTTCGATTCATGAGATCCACACCATCTCAATGAATCTTTCCCAAAATTTATTCTTGGGATTATTCATGCATGTCGCCCCACCTCTCACCTAGTGGTATAGCTCGAAATTTCTCTGCATGAGTGGTTGCTCCCACTCCATGATCCTCATCTTGTGGCTACTCCACATCCTGAGGTTTACTCTTACCTGCATGCAAATCCAACTCCCTCTCAAGGTTCAATTGCATGGATTTCTCACACTTCCCCATGGTTGGAAGCTCTGTAGAAATCACATCTACATCAAGTCTATAGAGATTCTTCACATGAATCCCAATCTTCTTGACTTTATTTGTATCATTATGCCAAAGGAAGGCTTTACCTTCACTAAAGACCACACCATAGCCTTTATCTTCCAACATTGCAACTGAAACTAAGTTTTTCGTTAAGCCTGGTACATGCATTACATATTTTAAAAAGAAGGGTTTACCTGAATTCCTTTGGAAAGCAACAATACCAATCCCGATAGCGCTATCCCTTTTTTCATCACCCATTTCGAAATGCATCTGGAGGTCCTTCTCCTCCAAGCTATTGAAAATTTCTGTCTCCCGTCATGTGGAGAGATGCACCACTATCCAAGTACCACATCTAACTCATTGCACTTGACACCATGCATCCAATAAGTGAGAAGTCAAGCTCAAATTGCATGGCAAGGGCCTCACCAACTGCATCTTCAACATCCTTCTTGTTCTTCTTCTTTTGTGGACAATTTGTGGCAATATGTCCATGCTCGTGACAGTGAAAACACTTCACTTTGGACATGTTGTGTTCCTTGCCATCTTCAGCGGCCTCAGATTTAGAACGAAATTTCTTCCCCTTCCCCTTCTTCTCCTTGGCAGCCAGAGCACAATCCTCTTCATCATCATGCTTTAATGAAGAGCCATCTCTGGTGTTCTGCTTGAACTCCTCCTGCACCAAATCCGACCATAGTTGTTCCTAATCCGGAAATTTTTCTCATCCGTTGACAAAGTCTTCATAACTATGCCAACACTTAGGAAGTCCTAGGAGAGCCAAACTCACCAAATAATCATCAACGACAGTTATTCCTACACTCCCAAGCTCATCCCGACATTGGACAAACTTTCTTAAGTATACCGGAATAGTGTCATTCTTTTCCATATTGATCTTCCTAAGTTTATCTTTGAGTGCCAATTTGCTATGGTCGCTACTTCTTTGGAATAGATCCGTCAAAGCCTTCCACATAGCATATGGTGTGGCTTTCCTATGGAGGCTTGAGACAATGTGTTCTTGTACTCCCTCCAACAAGATCCTCCTCGCCCTTGCCACTTTCTTTTGCCATGCATCAAGATTTGCGGCATCTGCAACAACTGGATTAGGAACATATTTTTCAATGAATTCCTTCAAGCCATTGTCTTCGGGTACTACCTCCATCCCGTCCCTCCAAGAAATGTAGTTCTAGCTACCCTCGAGTGCATACTCTAACCTCAAGCCATTGAAAGCCATTTCGAGCTTGAATCAGCTATAGCACCAAGAAAGTCTTACAACAAATTTGAATTCTTTCCACCAACAAACTTAGCTCCTGCTTCGCTACTGCAACTTCCTGTTGTCTGATACCATGTAGAAATTTAATACAAAATACATGTATGTCCTGGATTCTCCTGATCTAACAATAACATGCTACTGGTAAATACAGAATCTCTTCTACAAATCTTTACGAAATTTGAAACATAATTTCCAATCACAATATCATGAAGAAAGATCAATCACACATAACAAAGATAATTTACCGGGAAAGCTTAAAGCTAAAAACCCCACTATCTTCTATTATGTATTATATCATGGATCATGAAACAATTACATACAAATATCTAATCCAAGAGCTCTCAGTACATGAGCTAACTGTCTCACACTGTCATACAAAAATTGGCAATTTCCTTAGCCAATTTACTGTCTCCATACAACTTGCCTCCACTGCACAATCCCAGCTGATAGCAATCCCTGAATGATGGATACCTTGCCCACTTGATTGCGCAATCCTCGTAGGCACATCCAATGTGTCTGTGGTTGCATGTGTGCAACCGGATAATGTCACAACTGATAGTCTAATTCCCTTTCACCTAGAACTCAACTGGGTCTCCACTGGATCTGACATGCATGCAGTTAATAATATTAAAAACATTAATTGCATGTGATACCACTGATTGTAAATTAATTAATAATTAATTCACTTGATCTCTCACTACTGTATCTTCAGCTCCAACTAGCACAACTGACTTTAACTCACTTAATTGAGTTAAACTGATTTACAACGTGCATTAACTAATGCACCACTGCAGTTCCAACTCTATTACAACTAGAATCACTATGTTACAACTCAAGTCAACCTACATGTCCCACCAACCAACCTCTTAACTCGAAATTCACTTAGCTAACTGATTTGCCACTTCAGTTAACTATTTCCAAGTTCACATTGTGAATAGATTAAAGTTTATTGTTCATCTATATTAAGGGATAATAAAGATAGTCATGCATATGTAAATAGACATGCATTCTATAAATAGAATTTGCACATACATCTATAAATAGACATATACCTAAAAAATAACCTGTGTGGGCCCCACCTAGTGTAAGGGCTTAATTTTCACTAGGATCAAGGATTTTGTTTCCGGATGCCAATTTCATTGTTTCTTGTTGCAAACTTCAACAATATAAGCACTTAGGATAAATATGCTAAGTTTGGTCCCTTTTTGGTATTTATTTTGATAAATTTTGTTTAAAATATGATAGAGATGTGTAGATTGACATGTTTAAATGGTATAATTTGTGAATTTTCATAATTCTAATCTATTTATGCACTCAAAAATATAATTTACATAATAAAAAAGTGTTATATCGCAAAAAAAATTGAATATAATATAAGAGGGTGAAGGATGGTTGTTTAGTTGGGGACTGTTACTCGCAAGTGCTTCGGACGAACATGGTTAGGTGTGATGGAGATAGTAAAATCTTTAGAAAAGTCATAGTTGGAGTCTAATTATTTTCATTTGAATTTTTTTGGTTCTCTTACAAGTTATAAACAAAAACAATATGCAATGTTGTTGCTTAGTACCTATCTCTTATACAAAAAATAATTAATAATATATATTTATATATATAACATACTTTAATATAATTTTAAATATGATATTAAAAATTAATAGAAAAATGTTTTCTAATTTAAAATTAGAAAAAATATACAAATAATATGAATTGAAATATTTCAAAAAATATACAAATAATATAAATTGAAATATTCTATGTGATAGCAACATTAGTCTTGATTTAGACTTAACTTTATTGTAAAACATACATATATTATAAAAATAATATATTAAATAAAATGAATGTGAAATAAACAAAACATTTATGTAAAATAATAAAGAGATTTATAAAAAATATATTTTTTTTTCCACAGAAAAAAACGAACTTTCTATTATAATAGATAGTCTCTGAACATATGCCAAGCATTTCTGAGAGCAAACATTGCCAATCCCTTTGTGAGGGAGTGGAATCATAGCTACATAACACTCGAGACAAGATGTTAGCAGCCCTAGGAAACCAAAATAACAAAGCAAAAACATCGGTGCATCTCTTTTAACTCATCATCAAACAGGAAGGGATGAGAGCAGAAAGAGAGGAGGCACAACCGTGACACACCATCACCAATAAGAGCTGGCAGTAGAAACTATTCCAGCCCCGACAAGTATCATATCATGAAACAAAAAGAGAGCCCAGAACCTCCTTACATAAGGAAAACAATTCTGGACTCAATATAGTAGCAATAATCAAAAGTTTTTTAAAAATCCACTATACAATGCTGAAAATAAACTGAATAATTACACAAAAAGAGGCTGTTCAAGGATTTGAACAGTCCCATTCACCACTTCAGCTACTTCCCAGGACCCCAGAGCGAGTTGAGCACCTTCTTTAGATAAGAGATCTGCTTGCTGGTTCCTTTCCCTGTAAATGTGAACAACAGAAATCTTAGAGAAATAAGATTTAAGACGACGAATCTCCTTAAACAAAGGAAGAAGCATAAAATTTCTGCACTGTTGAGTCCCATTGAACCAGTTGACTACGTTTCTAGAGTCACCAAAAATCTGAATCTGATTCATCTGTTTAGAAATAAGCCAGCAGAGAAGCAAATGAAGAGCTTTGAGTTCAGCGAAATTATTAGTCCCTTGCCCAAGGCCAACAGAGGCTCGAAGAGAGTTTTCAGCAGAGAAATGAATAACCAACCCAGCACCACAAGTATCATTGTCATCCGAAGCACCATCAAAATAAGCCCAGGGAACTGATTCATTAATTGATTCAGGCTGGATATTGCGAGAGGAACCTGTAACAGCAGGCGAAGGAATGCTATCAAAAATTGCAGCTCCTTCTGCTGCCAGCCTGGCTAGGGGAAAGGTGGACTCATTGAAAATAATCTTGTTGCGAGCAATCCAGGTTCCCCAAGCTATTAAAAGAGGAAAGGCCCTGATTTTATCATCCGAAGCCTCCTGCCACCAAGATTTCCAAGCCTGTTGAAGGGTTTCTCCATGCCATCTCAAGGGAATATTTGTCATACGCAGAGTTTCCGCCCAAAGGCTAGCATTAAAGGGGAAAAAGAGAAATAGGTGTTGTAGCGTTTCTTCTTCAGACTTACAGAGCGAGCACCAGCTCGACCCCTGCTTGCCTCTCTTTTGCAGAAAGTCCCAAGTTGGGACCTTATTAAGAAGAATGCACCAGAAAAAAAGTCTGGTCTTTGCTGGGCTTTTGAGTTTCCAGAGAGATTTGGACCACCAATCAGGATTCCCCCAACCTTCTTGCGCCATAAGCCATTTATAACCAAACTTAGGTGAGTAGATACCTGTTTGGGCGTGCACCCAACACGGTATGTCATCAGAATCCAAAATTCTAACAGAAGAGAGTGAAAGATCAGCAATATACCGGTTCCATTCTTCCATCCACCTATCATCCAGGTGCAGGTCCATGCCAGACAGCCAGCCTTGCTTAACTAGGGAAGTAGACCTGGGATCCGCCACCTGATTTAGATAAAAGAAACCTTCTGAATTTAAATGAGCCACCAGATCTCGGGACAAAGAGAAATTAGGCGAACAGCCTACCCAGGGGTCACTACCCACCCGCACTTGGCTTCCATTGCCCACCTGCCATGCCAAACCTCTTTCAATTAGCTGAACTGAAGCCACCACTGCTTTCCAAACTGTAGATGCATTGGAAGAGGATTTAACTGGGGACCGAACCCAGTCCAGAAAAGAGCCTTGACTGATGTATTTGTGCTTGATGACCGAGACCCAGAGGGATTCTGTAGAAATCAAACGCCATGCTAACTTGGCCGCCAAGGATTTTGCAAAAAAAACCAAGTTTTTAATTCCCCAGCCTCCCCACTCTTTTGGTTTTGAAATTTTATCCCAAGCCACCCAAGGACTGACTGTGTCCTATTTTGATCCAGACCAAAGAAAGGTTTTGCATAATTTGTCTATAGAGGCCAAAATGCCTTTAGGGACCCAAGCAAGACTGGCCCAGTAAACTGGGATAGCCATCAAAACAGACTTAATTAAAACCAGCCGACCTGCCCGTGATAGCCACCTGAAGCTCCAATGTGTTAATCTTTTTTCAATCTTGGCAAGGAGCCATTTCCAATCCCGAATTCTGTAAGAGTCCGGTTTTAGCAAGAAACCAAGGTATTTGAAATGATCCTGCAAGGAGCGGACTTCAAAGTTCAGCAATCTTTGAATTCTACTGAGCTCATCACCAGAAAGACCTGAAGGAGTGATGGTTGATTTTTGAGAGTTAATTAGAAGCCCTGTTTCTTTAAGAAAAAGCTCCAACAGAATTTTTAAGGCCCGACAGTCATCAATAGACCCATTCAGAAAAATCAAAATATCATCTACAAAAAGAAGATGCGTGATCCAAAAGTTAGATGCCACTTCAATCCCTTTTAAATTGCCCAGTCTTTTATCCCTATGAATCAGGAGGCTTAATCCTTCGGCTGCCAGCAAGAACAGTAGTGGCGAAAGAGGACAACCCTGTCTGAGGCCTCGTTTAGGAGTAAAAAAGGAAGTGGCAGCTCCATTAATCAAGAGAGCAATATCTGTAGAAGAAACACAACTCATAATCCACCGAACAAAGTCAAATCTGAAACCAAGGTGGGTAAGAAGAAGCCTCAAATAAAGCCAACTGAATCTATCATAAGCTTTAGATAAATCCAATTTAACAATAAGCCCTTTCCTGCCACTCCTTTTTAGGCTATGCAAAGATTCTTGAGCAACACCTACAGCTTCATGGATTTGACGACCACTAAGAAAACCAAATTGTTCCGGGGAAAGATGAGAGGAAAGAAAAGGTTTGAGCCTAGTAGCAATAACTTTCGCAGTAACTTTATAGACACAAGTGCAGAGGGAGATTGGACGAAAATCAGCAAAAGAAGAGGGGTGATCAGACTTAGGAATCAAAGCAAGAAAGGTGGCATTGAAAGGGCCAAAGACTTGACCCGAAGCTCTGGATTCTTCAACAACAGCGACCAGATCATCTCCGAGGGATTCAAAAAAATGCAGGAAGAATTCTACAGTCCAGCCGTCTGGCCCTGGACTTTTGTCCTTTTGCATACCTTTAAGGATATCCTCAACTTCCTGTTTGGAGACAGGTGCCATTGTTGCCTCATTTTCTTCCTCATCCACGAACCTAGGGAACAGCTGAGCCACTCTGATCACTTCAGCAATGGTCACTTCAGATGGGGCTTTAAAGAGATCTTCGAAGTAAGAAATTCCCAAAGAAGATAAGTCCTCAAAAGAGGAGGCCACTTCTCCATTCCCCTTCGGTATTTCCCAGATAGTGTTTGCCATCTTCCTGCCTTTGGCATAGTTTTGGAAGAACTTAGAATTTTCATCCCCTGCTTGAAGCCAAAGGGCCCTGCTTTTCAATCTCCAGGTTTCCTCTCTTAGCTGTAGAATTCTCCTTCTTGAGGCCTCCAACTCCTTAATTCTGTTCCTCGCTTCAATAGAATCATAACCTCCTCCTTCTGGATCTTCTAAGAGAGCCAATTCAGAATTGACCATTTTTAGTTCCTCCTCCTCCTTCTTTTTCAAATTAGCCACCCAGTCCTTAGTAGCTGATTTCATTCTCTTCAAGTTATTCCAGAAGAAGGCACTCCTAGAAGAATCAGGCCCACCTGGGTCCACCTCCCAAGTTGAAGCAAAAAGCTCTTGGTAAGAGTCATCTTTAAGCCAAGCAGGGTTAAATCTGAATGGCGATCCAGGTTTCCTTCCAACGCCTTTAATCTCAAGGAGGATGGGGAAGTGATCCGAGATACCACCTTCATCAATCCAGTGTCGGTAATCCGAGAGAAGTTCCATCAAAGGCTCACTTAGAAGAAAGCGATCCAGCTTCTTCCCCACCCAATCCTGACCAACTCTTCTGTTTCTCCATGTGGGTTTTAATTTCAGGAGGGGCATGTCCACCAGGTGAGCCAAAGCAATGTGGTTAAGGAAAAAATCAGAGAGAGGGTCTGCTCTGGCCGTGGCACCCCAGGATTCCGCTTCCCCTAGCAAAAAGTTGAGATCACCTCCAATTAATAGAAAGGGTTGGGCTATCCAGGAGGAGCGAAAAATTGAAGACCAGAACCTCTCCCTCTCCAGACATGGCCCATAAATATTCAAAGAGAGCAAGGTAAGGTTGAACTCACTTGAAAAAATTTCCACAGCTAGCACATTCTGAGACCCCCAAGAAGAAACATACTTCAGTTTGATAGGATTAAACCCAGAGACCACTCCTCCGGATCTTCCCACAGCATCAAGAGCAAAAAAGGACCATCTAGGCAACAGTTTAGATAAAACAGAGACAACCTCCTCCCCTTTGCCCAGGGTTTCTTGTAACAGGATGATATCAGGATTGTGTGCACGCACAAGCTCTTTTAAAGCTAGCCGTTTGGCCTGACTAGCTAGGCCTCTGCAATTAAAAGAGAGGACAATCATGGCACATCCCCGGAGGGTGGCCGCTCTGCTCTAAGCACCCTGGGAAGAGTCAATTGCTTGCCATCAGCTATATCAACAACCGCCTTGGACTAAGCTAGGGAGAGGTTGGATTTTCTACCTCTAGTCTTTCTGGTCCCAATTTCAACGAAATTCGAGGCTAGACCACCCACTACAAAGCCCAAACTTTTTTTTTCCGAGCGAGGTCTGAGGTTGTAAGGGAGAGAAACAGAGGCAGAAGACCGAGGGCAAGGGTCAGAAGGGTCAACCCGAGAAGAAAGGGGCGGAACAGGGGCATCAGGAACAGAGACAACCACACTATCCAAAAGAGGCGAGGTAAGCTTCAAGGCCGAAAGGTCACTCAAAAGTTTCCTGGAGGGACCAGGCTCCATACATACATCAAAAGGAAAACAATCAAAAGACGAAGACAAGGGAGGTAAAGAGGGGGACATACCCGCCTGAATCGCCTTGCCAGAAGCTGCTTCTGAGAGGAGAGCCAGCGGGTCAGCCTTGCCTTCGACGGGAGGAGAGGAGGGGCCGACATCAACCACCGAGTTCTGCACCGCGACCACCACGACAGGAGAGGAGGCCCCCTGAGCCGAAAGGTTCGGCTCTGCATCCAAAGGATCCCCATCCTAAACTGAAACAGAAGATTTCTTAGCCCTGTTCTGCCTTCTCTGTCTTCGTTTGCGTTGATGACCCAACGGGCAGTCCCGAGCCAAGTGGCCGGTCTTATGGCATCTGTTGCACCGGAAGGGGAGGTGCTCATAATCCAGGACTTGCAAGAACTCCATGTCCTTGTATTGAAGGGTCATTGTCTCCGCAAGTCCTTCACGAGGGTTAAGGCTTACCAGAATGTGGGCCACACTCTTATCCTTAGTTTGCAAGTAGGATTTGTCCGCTTCAAGGTAGGTGCCCAACGTATTCCCGATCGAGATGAAGACAGAATCGGTCCAGAACTGCAAGGGTAGTCTGGGCAGCTTCACCCACACTGGTGATTCGGCCATTTTCTCTTTCTGAGCATCGAAAAGAGGATTCCATCTTCTAAAGAGCACCGGTCTCTTGCCAAAGAACCAATTTCCTTCCAGGACTCTGTCCACTTGTTCTTTCCTCTCGAAGGTGATTGTGAACCAACCTCACGCCAAGATATTGATGTCAATAGGCAATCCTGGAGAAGCATTCCACATAGTCTGCGCCCACTCTGCAATGTAGGCTTCCGAAAATTTTCTTCCCCTTACTCTCCCCACAACCATGGTCTCGGCTAAATCCATAACTTTTTCAATACTAATATCCACACCAAGCAGGAATTTCGGGCTTCCTTCCTTAGATTTAATAAACTTAGCTTTCTTTCTCTTTGTTCCCACAGCTTTCTTGACCTCTTTCTCCTCAGCAACTGGCTTGTCAGAAGGGTACTTAGAGCGGATAGTCTCTAAAAGGAAGAGTCTTAGAGCTTCGACAGAATGCAAGGGTTCAAGGCCATTGAAGGAGTTAAGCTGGGCGCCGACCCCTGTAACTGCTTCACACTCCGGCGCAACCCCTTGATTATCATAGGCAACTGATTTTGGGACGAAATCGACTGCCTTACTAGATGAGACCCTGGACAAATTATCAGAAACACGCCCCCCATCCTTCCCTGGTGCATCAAACCCTCCTTCAGCAAGATTCGAAGGCAAGTGCCCCCCCACCACACCAACAGGGGTTGCCTTGGGAAGACTATTCTCACCCTTGGTCACCCTATGCTCCTTCGATGCCTCTGTGCGAGGGGCTCCCAACAAAGCTAAACACGCAGAGGGTTCGGCCCTAAGCAAGGAGGGGCCCTGTTCCAAATGAAAACTGCCACTCCCTAACCCTACTTCAAAACCACCCGAAACACCAAGAGGGAAAGGATTACCTTGAAAAGCCGAGAGCTACGTGGCCGACTCGTGGTTGAGGGCTTCTTTGAAGAGCTCTTCAGAGGACAAAGGGCGGCAACTATTCGGAAAATGCTGAAAACCAAAGCTAGTGGCACTCCTCTGCTCAATGAAGTTAAAACCAGAACCCTCGCAACCTGTCGAGAGCCCTTGCCAATCTGTCTCGGCTGCCAAATCGAAAGAGGCGCGATTAGGGAAATAAAGATCAAGGTTTTTATCTGAAACTTCTACTCCCCAAACGGTGAGCAAATCCTCCGGCGATGGTTCAAGCTCGACGGAGAAACTATCAAGACCCATATTGACCAAAAACCTGCCTTCTTAAGCAAACTACCAAAGCCCTCAGCCTTCGCTTTCCTGCAGCAAACCTATTCTCCGAAAACCGCTCAGAAAAGCCAAATGTGCATCCAAGGGGAGCCCCCATACTGAAAAGTCGAGATCAGAAAGACACGTACCGATGGCAGGCGACCTCGATGCCTGCGGAAGCTGCATGGAAGAAACTACGCGTCTGCAGCGAAACCCTCGGTTCGATGACCCATTGAAAACCCTACCCCATTCCGATTTATAAAAAAATATGCGTAAATTAAAATAAAATATTTAATAAAATGAAATAATTATATTTATATAAAACAATTAAATATATTTATGAAATATGTGGTAAAATAAAACATTTAAGAAAACAAAGTATTTATATAAATTTAAAACATGAAATAAAAATTAAATATATTGAAGAAACCTACACCTATGAATTAAAACAATGCATGCATATTTCGTATAATAATAACAAATCGGGGCGCAATAAATTAAGTTATATAAAATTAAGGGATATTGGCACACCGAAAGGGCAAATCGAAATATTCTCGATACAACGGACGAGTTGGAGTGTAGCGGAGTTGGAGTGTAGCGCTTTAGAAAGTGTAGTACTGCTTGGAGAAGGAAAACCCGTTATGGTAATAAAAAAATTACGAGCCAATTTCAAGAAGGTCGTCAACTAGTTTGTGGCTCAACAATAACAATATCCAAAACGATAAAACAATAACAAGTCTTCATAGTTAGCGTTTTCTGTTGCTTAATTTAATTATTGAAATTTGTCATTTAGATATCATTAATTTGTTGATTCAAATAATAATAAATGTTATGATTTTTTTTTCGGAGGAAAAAAACGATGTTTATATTAATATATAAGCGAGTACATATTCGTGATGATCTCAAGTCTGTGTAAACCCGACGAGAAAGAAATACATATTATGACCGAGAGAGAATGCACCCCATAGAGGGAGGGGGGCATAATAAAAAAGCTGGCCGCCACATATTAGGAGAAGATGAGCTCCATACCAATACGCTCGGCATTATATGCGAGGGTTAAAGACGAGTATATAAGATTCAACAATGTTAAAATTGAAATAACAAATATATATGATTTGACAAAATGTATGTCGTAGGCGATGATAAATATAATGGTAAAATGAACCACAGCGAGAAAAAGAGAATCAGGGTGCAAATCGGTATTGTCCCTGTAAACATATGCTAAATCATTTCATTACGACAAAAAAAATATTGTGATCGTTGAATAGGAAGATAAGGATAAAATGATAAATCATTAGATGCCATTAGATTCAAGAGAATATGTTGTAGCGAGGCTCGCTTGTGTTGTAATGGCAAGCTCGCTTGTGTGATAGACTAGCTCGCTTGAATAGATGTATAAAAGATCATCCTCGTGTAAATCTGTGGAGGAGCAATAATGATTCGATGCTCGCTTGTATGATGATCTGTTCCGCCCGACATGTGGGTGTATACTCGTCACTCTTGCACACTTGAAATCCGGACACGTTTATGATTCTCCCCACGGCTCGCCCGTACTAGTTCGCGAGCTCGCTTGTAAACCACATCGCATATGGATCGGCGGATATGATATATCAAATGGCGAGAATCGCCACATCCATCAAAATTGAAAAAACAAAATCGAGCCTACAACTCGTTAGACATAGTAGCGACATATTAAGGAATCGGAATATCATCTTGCCAAAAAATATTACCATCTCTGAATAGTTGAACTCGCATGATCCCAAAATTAGAGAGTAAGCCCTTTTTTTGAGAGCCCGTCAGCCCGGGTGTTGTTTTCCCTATATATGTGGGAAATAGGTGGCTTATTGAGAAAGGTCCATAGTCTTCGTGCCCTTCCCACCCAACCCGAAGTTACGGCCACATCAAAGCCCGTGGAATTAGTAATCCAACCTATAACAACTTGTGAATCCCCATATACATGTATATTTTGAAGCTCTAAAAAAAACGACAAAACGAAGACCACCCCTCACAGAGTGCAATAATCTCCGCTTTGTTATTGGAACCATAGCCACCATTCTAGTGAATATGTACACGTTCCCTCCGAGATATTTTTATCCATGCGCCACACCCCATAACACCGTCCACACATGCGCCATCAAAGTAAACATACTGGTATAGCCATCTCATGAGGTTGGATACGAATAGAGCAATCGACAATCTGCTGCTGGGAGATGGGCGATCCTTCATCCATTTTCATGATAGCAGAGAATATATGGTGGACTTGGAAGGGCACGTTGTCAAAAATCAGCCTATTCCTTCCTAACCATACCTCCCATATAAGGTAGAAAGGCAATGAACGAAAATTACCCCGCTTCCTATCCCATTCCATAGCAATGTTATAAAATCAACCGGAGACCATGTAGGATCCATGAGGTGAACAACGAAAAAATACGCCACAAATAAACAACGAGTTTAGGGCAACGAAAAAACAAGTGGTCGCTTGTCTCGAAATCGCACAGACATATATGACATCTAAATGGTCCAAGGAAACCTCTCTTAATCAAGTTTTCCCCGGTGAGCACCTTGCCATTCCAAAGCGACCACCCGAAAAGAACAATCTTTGATGGCATTTTCCTCCCCCAGAAAGAACTATAAGTGGAGGACATTTGATCCTGGTATGTAGCAATGTTGATACATTGATATATATCTTTGACAATCGGGGTGCGGGAATTGGTTTGCCCATTCCAAACTAAAATATCACCCCCCCTCATCCCAACGAAGCCCTGCAGCTCGTAGTACTTCTTTGAACAATTCCCATTCATCCGCATCCGGACCCCGAAAGAAACCCGGTTGGTGAGAAGATTTGAACTCGGGGAGCCCCGTGTGACCATACCCGAATAGTTTGAGCAAGATATACGATTCCCCCAGTGAAAGCAAGCCGGTGTATGAGCCTCGGAGACGGAGCTGATTGAGGTGGGATTCCGATCGACGATGTGAAAGTCATTGGTATATTCCCACCATCCGAAACGACCACGCCAACCGTCCCGATACATGGTGGGCAATCTTCTTGAAGCTTCTCCATATAATCGAAATAGATCGGGGTTGTGAAAATTGCATGTAAAGGATTTGCTTTGTAGTAAATCACCCATGATATATTTGCTCCTAATGACGATTGTCCATATGCCATTTCCATGAATGGCTCTCCAAAATGAATTAATAAGCGATGCAATATTGAAAATCCTTGTGTTTAGGATACCCTCGACCATCATGTTCTTTTGACACTGCATAGGCGCACAAGTTTGCATAGGTATATTTTGTGATTCATCTGTGTGCCCCCCCCATAGGAATTTAGCAATAATCGTCGTTAATCATTCTAATAATACTATCCCAGGAAGATAATATAAGTGCCCCCCAATAAACCATCATCTCGTGAGAGTACCGCTCGAATCATGATGAGCACTGCTCCCCATGGACAACCATCCGTGTGACCATCCCAGTAGATCCGTCTACGAAATTTGTCGATCAACCACATCCGGTCCCCGATTTTTTGTATCCACATGGTTTGATCGGAAAACCCGGATATGTGAAACCAGCTGAGGCCTCTCTATAACCAACCCCCCCATAAAATATGCAATAAAGGCAATCTCCCTTATGTCACCATATTCATATATAATGAAAGATTTGTTTTTGTTGATAGCCAATCCAGATTGCTGATTCAAAACGTATGAACATAAGATGAATATAAAACCAATGATTCCTCTTCAAATAACCAAATAAAAAAAGATCATCCACAAATAAGGAATGGGAGCATGAAACCATATCGAGAGAAGGAGAAGCCCATTGTGCGGCCTCGTTGTATCGCCTTGTGCATAATGCAACTGAAACCATCCATAATTAAGATGAAAATGAGTGGGGATAGAGCACATCCCTGCCATGATCCCACGTTCAACCCCAAAGAAGGATGTAGGAATACCATTGATAATAATGGCATAACGAACGATGGAAATGCATGTCATTATCCATCTAATGATCCTAATAGGAAGGCCGACCTTCATCAAAACCTGACCTAATGTAAGACCAATCAACGAGTCATAGGCTTTATGTAAATCGACCTTCATCATAATAGCCTCCTTCTTCTCTGTGTGGATAGAATGTAAAACTTCTTGCGCAATAACCCTAGTAGCATCATGTATGGAGCGCCCTTTGAGGAAGCCATATTGTTCATTGGAAATAAAGGTCGACGAGGGTACCTTTCAGCCGATCGGCAATAATCTTAGATGACGTCTTGTAAAGGAAATTACACAAAGCAATCAGCCTAAAGTCAGCAAATGAGTCAGGGGACGTCCATCTTGGGAATAAGAGCGATGAATGTTGAGTTTAGGTGCGGGAGGCATGAGTCCCCAGGGTACGGATATGTTCCACGACCTTAGTGATCTCCTCACCCATCAATTCAAAGAAATGGATAAAGAACTCCGCGGGCCATCCATCCGGCCCCGGACATTTGTCTTTTGAAAACGACTTTAGGACCATCAATACTTCATTCCCTCGTAACAGTGACGATCCGGAGTAGAAATAGCGTCGACATTAAGTTTTTGTAGTTAAAATATTTTTGTTATTGAGAAGTTATAAGTTCAATTTTTTTTACATTCTAGCGATCAAATTTTGTAATTAAGATAACAAGAAGCCTTTTTAAATAGATTTGCTTAAGAGTCACCAATCTCCTTTGTGCAATACATAAATGAAATCGTTTCTTTTTATCAATATTATTATGATGTTTTACATACTCATAGTTATTTACAAAATATAAAATTATATAAAATAATTATATATTATAATTTTATTTTTTTTATGATTAATAAATAAAATAAATTATTTTTTATAAAATTTGATTTTTTTTAAATATATATATATATATATATATATATATATATATATATATTATAATATAATGCATTTTATTTGATTACATTTTTTTAATATTTTAATAGTAGAATTATTTCATTTAACTACATATTTATATATATATATATATATATATATATATACATATATATATATATATAATCTATTAATTTTATTTTATTTTAATTTATTAAATATTTAAAAGATCAAATTTCTTAAATTTAATTCTTTTATTATTTAATTATATGGAATAGTTTTATTATTATATTTATTTGTACGGGTATAACATATTAGGTTTGCAATTGATTAGACATTAATTTATTTTTTGACTAAAAAAATTTATACTTTTCTCATAGTTCAACTTTGATTGTTTTTATTATTATTTAAATTTATTTTTCTTACCTTTGATTGGTTGATATAATTAACTTCTTATTGCCCAAGATAGCACATAGCGCCAAACTCTCGATCATTTCCACGTATGACTCACATTGTCATTTGCACGTTGTCCACATGGCCAACAATACAAATTACTTATTTTTTAAAACGTTGACCCGATACTTGACCTATCCCATTTAATGAGCCCTCGGGCCGACATATTTTATTTGTACGTTTGTGAGTGGGTCGTCGTTGCTTCCCTTCGTTAAAGTGTAAATTTGACGAGAGAAAATGTTTTTTCTAAAATTGTTGAAAACAATGTGCAACTCATAAGTCACGACTACGTGTAAGCTGCAAGTAAATTGGGATTTAAAAACCCAAATGATATCGGAAGAATGGCCAACACAATTGGGAAATGACCATCCCATGTCATTGTCTATCTCAACATAAAAAATGATTGGGTTTAGGGTTTAAAACTCAAATGAATAACATTTTTAAAAAAGCAAGTCTCGCCATAGATAACTAGATTAAAAAATCATATGAAAAGAATGTCTCATGTTTAAAAGAAAGGTCGATTGGTTATAGATCCATTACTCTTCAAATTTGTGATATGAAATATAACTTTAAAAAAAAATGTCAACCTCATCTCAATGATAATATTATCCGGATGAATCCCTCTTGCGGACAATAGCAATCTCCCTAGAATCCTAACGGAGAACTAGAAACAAAAAAAACATAAGGATATATCTTTCCCTAAGCTAATGGTTTTCATATTACTAAAACTAGGAGAAGAGGATGATGCTCTTAAATTTTCCACGAAATGCCCAATGAAGACCCCGCACTTTGCTCCAATGAAGCTCCCTAATGCTTAGAAGATACTGCAACCACAAACATGCAAAGGATCAATGGCATCCGCAACATAATAATAATCTAAAAACCAACTTAACATAATGATTGAGGAGATTAGGAAATGAAATCTTTTTAATGATTATATGAACAAAAATCATTCACAAATCCAAGAAAACAAATCGGTGAGAAAAAGTGCCCAAATGTATTATCATAGAACCGAGAGAAATCTTACAACCAAGCCTTGATGTCATATAGGCTCCTCTCGAATGCCTCCAATATTCCTCTTTGGTTAACAAACTATCCAATCCAAAAGTACCACCATAATACTACTATATGTGAGCTCCCTAACCCCGAAGTCTTAGCTCAATTTATAGGAAAAAGCTGATGAGGTTTCGGATCCACCAAAGATGGGTGAGATCCACAAATGAGGAGATTAGGGTTCCATGATCCAAGGAAATTAACTCCATAATTGGACGAAAGTTTAGCTCAAAGCGATATGACTCGGAGGCTTCTAGTTGGGATATATTCTCCCAACTATGCTTCTAGAAGTTACTTTTATTTTTTTACTTTAATTTTAGTCGGTTGCGCATTTTTTAATGGCAAACGGAGCGCAAAATTGTGCGGGAATCTTAACGAGTATCAACACATGTGCAGGAAATGACTATATAAAGTGCGCAATCCTTCCTGTAAGTGTTTAAAGAGCCATTTTTGTTAAAATTCAACAAGATGATGATCCTAGTGAAAATTAAGCACCTACACTAGGTGGGGCCCATAGGTTATTTTTAGGTGTATGTCTATTTTTTAGAATGGTGAGCAAATTATATTTATAGCGGGAGTTTATTTTTAGAATGGTGAGAAATTTATATTTATAGATGAGGTTCTATTTTTTAGATGCATGTGCAAAGTCTATTTATAGATTGCATGTCTAAATATAGAATGCATGTCAATTATTATTATCTCTTAATAATAATTGGACAATAAATATTGTTCTATTCTCTTGAAGCAATTGATTTCGATTAACTTAAGTGGAAAACCGGTTAGATGAAGGAATTTTGAGTTCTAAGGTTGGTTTGCGGGACATACAAGTGGACTTATTTGTAAATCGAGTAATTCGAAGTTGTAACGAGTTAGATGTGTAGTTATGTGAGGTGTAAAGTAGTTTAGCTCGGTTAAGTGAGTTAAAATCGGTTGTGAATTTGTAATTAGTTGTAACTAAAGATACACTAGTGAGATATCGAGTGAATTAAATATTAATTAATTCACATGGAGTGATCTCACATGCAATCGAAGATTTACTATTGTTAACTACATGCATGTTAGATCCAGTGGAGACCTAGTTAAGAGATAGGTGAAAGGGACTGTTTGACTATCGGTTGTGACATTAGTGGGTGCACTCATGCAACCACACACATATTGGAGATGCCAATGAGGATCTGCGTAGTCAAGGCAAGAAGGATCTCATTAATTCGAGGATTGTGATCGGCAGGGGATTGCGACGGTGGAGGCGAAAGTTGTTGGGAGGTAGTAAATTGGCACATGTATTTGCCAATTTTTTGTAAGATAGTGTGAGACGATTGTATATTGAACCGAGAGCTCTTGGATTAGATTTTTTGTATGGGATTGTTTCATGATCCATGATATATATATAATATATGATAGTGTGGTTTTTTAGCTTCATGTTTTCCCAGGCAAAAACATCGTGTTATGTGTGATTGATCTTTCTTCATGTGTTTGCAATTGGAAATAATGTTTTAAATTCCATGAGATTTTTTGTAGAAGTGATCTTGTATTTAAAAGTGGCATATAATTGCTAGATCGTGAGAATACGAGCAATACATAATTTGCATTAAAATTTCTACATGGTATCGGAGCAAAGAAGATTGCAATTTCAAAGCAGTAGTTGAGTTTGTTGGTGGAAACAATTCGAATTTGCCGCAAGAATTTCTTGGTGCGACAATTGAGTAAACATCGAAATGGATTTCAATGGCTTGCGGCTAGAGTATGCAATCGAGGGTAGCTCAAGTACATTTCCCGGACGGACGAGGATGGAGGCGGTGCTTGAAGATAATGGCTTGAAGGAATTCATCGACGAGTGATGTTCCTAAGCCCACTTCGACGGATGTTTCATTACTTGATGCATGGCAAAGAAAGTAGCAAAGACGAGAAGGATTCTGTTGGAACACTAGAAAATTTGGCAGAAATTCCGACGGCCAATTCGTCGCTATTCCGACACATAGTCGTCGCAAGAGCGACAGTTCGAGGGCGGGCAAAACGTGGTTTACCACACCGTCGCAGTTCCGATGCAATTAAAAAGTGTTGCACTATGGACACTTTTTCCGTCGCTTCCAAACAAGCGTCACTCTTCCGACTTTTCCCAATCCGTCACACTTCCGACCTTTGTAAATTGTCACACTTCCAAGAAAATGTGGTCCGACGTTTAGAACGTCGCTCTTCCGACGTCTGTAAACTGTCACAATTACGACGAAATGTGGTCCGACGTTTTGAACGTCGCTCTTCTAACGTCTGTAAACTGTCACAATTACGACGAAATGTGGTCCGACGTTTTGAACGTCGCTCTTCCGACGTGTTTATACTGTCGCTCTTCCGACGTTTCTAATCTGTTGCAATTCCGACGCTTACAAGGCGTCGGAATTGCGACGGCAGGTTCAATTTTTTTTTTTAAAATGAAACTTTATAAGAGGAAAAATGTTGTTTTGAATATATTATATGAAGTAAAACAGTCCATGAAGCCATTACATTTTCACATCTAAATATTTGAACCCAAATATCCATCCAGAAAAGTGGAAGTCCCACCCCAGACAATGATAGAAAAATACCCCATGTCACATACGAGGACATGATATAAAAACCCAGATAACGGTCCACATGGAGATTATCGACAATGCGAGAAAGCATCCAAATATGCCCGAGGCATCTATAAGAAAGTGAAATAGCGAGTATGTAGAATAGTAAAGCAACGGATAGAAAGTACTGGCGTCCATTGTTCCAAATACAAATTGAAGTACCCAAAATCCTTGAACGAGAAAACGCTAATCATGTGAGGAGTGTGATATGTGCAAAATATAAAAAAGACCATGAGACCATATCAATAAACCCAGAGCAACATAGACCCAGACGATAGCTAGTTTTGAAGGCGAGTGATAAACATTAATCATTTTTTTTCACAAGAGAAAAAACGTTGTTTTGAATATATTATATGAAGTAAAACAATCCATGAAGTCATTACATTTTCACATCTCGAATATTGGAACCCAAATATCCATCCGAGAAAAGTGAAGTCCCACCGGACAATGATAGAAAAAATACCCCATGTCACATACGAGGACTTGATATAAAACCCGATAACGGTCCACATGGAGATTATCGACAAATCGAGAAAAGCATCCAAATATGCCCAATGCATCTATAAGAAAGTGAAATAGCAGAGTATGTAGAATAGTAAAACAACGAGATAGAGTATCAGGCGTCCATTGTTCCAAATACAAATTAAAGTACCCAAAATCCTTGAACGAGAGAAAAACTCTAATCATGTGAGGAGTGTGATATGTCCCAAATATAAAAAAACCATGAGACCATATCAATAAACCGACAACATAGACTAGCATCGCTAGTTTTGAAGGCAGAGTGATAAACATTAATCATTTTTTTTTCACAAGAGAAAAAAACATTGTTTTGAATATATTATATGAAGTAAAACGTATCCATGAAGTCATTACATTTTCACATCCCGAAGATTGGAACCCAAATATCCATCCAGAAATGTGAAAGTCCCACCCCAGACATGATGATATAAAAATACCCCATGTCACATACGGGAGGGACTTGATATAAAACCCGATAACGGTCCCACATGGAGATTATCGACTAATCCGATACTCTTTAAACTTGCTACTCTTTGACCTCTTTAACTGATACTCTTTAACTTTGCTTCTGATACTCTTTGACCTTTGTTCATCCTTTTATCCTTTTTATCATGATATCTTGTGGTAAATAGGCAAAAAATTTATGTAAGGATATTTTTTTTACAAAAGTTCCATCATTTCTTCCCACCATTGAACTTCAGCACTCTGGTCCCTTTGCAAGTTTCTTAGTGTTTCATCATCCTCAGTATATCCGAAGAAATTAGGTGATTTGGGAACAAATGATTTACTTCATGCTCAAGATAAAATAAATTCTCCAATCTGTCATGAAGGTTTTTCCCCTGTAAGCTAAATCTTCGTTGTTGATGAACTAGTTGAAGAACTAGCTTGATTATCGACATATTTGTCCAATTTTTCAACATAACTATCAAGGTACATTAGCTTGTCTTACTGCAACTATAGGACTTTGGAAATCCTCTATTTAACAAAATATTCAATCTTTCTCCGAAGGCAATGATTTATTCTTGCATATCCGAGCACCTTCGTTCTAAATTGCATCACGAGTTCTTTTAGTAAAAACTCTCTTTATTTCCATAATTGTTCCGGTCCTATCCTGAATACCAATTTCTACAAGTTCATTCTTAGTTTGAGTATTCAAAAAATGTATAAGTCTATTGGCCTCTTCTGGCATATTTCCCAACTCTTGTCATGATCTCTCAATCTCATCCAGAGCCAATTTAACTAAGTTATTCTGTTCATCCATTATTTGAATTGAGGACCAAACATCCTTTATTGATTGAATGATATTATCCCAATGAATTTCATTTATTTCTTTTAAAGGTTTCTCCAATGTGAGATCCTTTTCCAATGCTTTGACTATTTTTTTCTAATTTGTTCACTTCTCTTGTTTTTATCAAAGAACACTCATTTTTTGAAAGATCATATTTATGTTCTAGAGTGGCCAATTGTTCCTTTGTTTTGTGAAGCTCTATGGCACTGAATGTTCATATCTTCCATTGACTTTGTTAATTCATCGGTGTTCAAATTTGTAGTGTTGCTCTGTGACAATTCACGTTGGGTCGACTGTTGTTGTTGTACTTGTCACTACTCTGTTGTAGATACTAGAATATTTGCACGCTTATCTTTTAATGCATTCTCAAGCTCTTTTTTCGGTTGTGGTAAGTTGCTCATTCAATTTTAAGAGCAAATCCATTAGTTCTTCCTTAGAATTTTGTTTGATGATTTCTCGATACTGTGGATGTCTTGAGGCCGGTAACTTTAATTTTTTTCTCAGAGCTACAATATCATCATCTTTTCTCTTGATCAAAGCTTCAATACCTTTCACATATTTAGGATTATGACCCAAACCAATGATTATTTCCTCTAAGGTTTTGATTCTATTATCCTTAGCTTGGGAGGAGGCTTTTTCAAGATGCAACTGTGTATTAGTATTATCCAAAGAATCACGCAACTTATGGGTCATCATTGATTTATCCAGTCGAGTAGAATAAATCATCTCACTTGTTTGCTTGTGTAGCTCAATTTAATCTAAAGGATGGATATCCTTTTCTAAGACTTCAAAATTAGTCCTAACGTGTCTGCTAATTGATCGAAGTCTGCTTGCACCTTGGGCTTCAAATGGCTCATTAACATCTTACCCTATTGGATGTCATAAGAAGACATCAATCTTTCTTGATTTTTTGGAGCCATCTTCAAAAATTGGTTGTACACTTGAAGTCTAAGTGGATCGTTCTGGCCTTTATATTGATGAATGTTCTTTTGATGTCCCGAAGCGGTTTTAACTAGAGGTTTGAAAGAAGATATTTGCACTTTTTTTGCCTCTCGTATTCCCCTGTTTTTTGAAAACTAGTGGATGTCCCACTACTCAGTATCGTTTTCCATTTCGTCTTCTCTTCCCCGTGTCGGCGGATTTCTGAAATGATTCATCTTCCGGAAGGGGAGTTAATTTCCGCCTTTTAACATCTTGTTATTCGAAAGAGCCACCAATAGGAGTAGTTGTTTCGACCTCTCTCTTTTTGCCCTTTTCTATATTCGGAGGAGTTTGTAAAATAGAAATTTCGGCTCACACGATCCGAGTAGGAGGAATTTGTCCTTGACCTTGTTCTTTAGAAGTCTCTGGGTTGCGTTGTCATTATGAATTTTTTCAATTATTTGTATATCGGACTCCTTTTCTTTTCCTTTAGATTCTACTTCTACTTGTACTAATCTCCCTGCAAATTTTGTTGTAAAGTCCTGTTGAAGAAGATCCTGCACTTTTGTCCAAAAGATTCTAGGTCAAGTATCTTTTCAAGATCTTTCATTACATTTTCAACATTGACACTGCTCACTATCATTTTCAACCAATGTCCCTTCTTTCCATTCATCCATATTAGCATATTGTTCTATTTACGGGATTCTTTGATGGATGTATGGTGACGAGTTTATTTTTCATTCTTCTATCACAAATAAAGTTGTTTGGATCATAAGGCACCCGATGAGAAACTCTTTTGTAGTCCGAGATAGTCTTCTAAAATCCTTTCTGGGCTTCCTTTCCGGCTTCCCTAGAGTTACAAATGAAGGGACCTAATTGGCTCTTGATCTCGAGTTGAGCCTTTTTCTTTGCATTGCAAAAATGAATTATATCTGAATTATTCATCCGCTCGAAATATTCTAATGCAAAAGAGTCTCATTGGGACATACTTGGGCAGTTTGAATGGGCATAATTCACATCCATATATCCTGATCTCTATGTAGTTTTGATATAGGTACCAGTCACCTATCTTGTAATGCTTTGAGATCTGAAGGATTTTCTTGATTTCATTGTTAATTATAGGAGGAGAGACTCCTGTCAAAAAAGGTAGTTGCAGGATGAACAAAAAGGTCTAAAAACTCATTATAGGAATAAGGATAATCAAAGGAATTGTGAGTAATGGCAGACCAAAAGATGACTGACCTAGGATTCCCTTTGGCATCAAGTTTCTTAACATAAAAGGGAAATTTTCTGACTGGAAAGTAAATCATGAGATGATATATGATAGAAGAATACTTAAATACTCTCTCATTCTCAAATCTCATGAGTCTGATCATGGATTTTTGTCGACAATATAAGATGAAAAATCGTACTTGGCATGCAGGAGGTCGTCCGAGAGTAAAAATGGATAAAAAATACTAGGGTTAAATGATCAACATACTCACTAGTATTGAAGCCCATTATGGAAGATATCATGTTTAAAATAAGTCTACCCTCATCGATAAAGAAAGTATAACCATAAGGGGGGAGGGTTTTTAGGGTTGACATGCTCGGTAACATGAAGGTTTGGCATAGGCAATTTAACTCTTCATGGGATAACTTAGATAGATTTATCAAGTAATTCAACCATGGACGGGGAGTGAGAGCTTGACCGGGTTGGAATTGTAGCATTTCATTTATGGACGAGACGAGTTATTGGGAAAATGACATATTCACTTGGGGATAAAACGCGATCGTTGGTTGGGATCATAATTTTCGTAGCAATAATGGATTAACTCGGGAAAAATATGGATCGAGGGGAGAAGGTACATAGGAAGATTTGATTCCCAAAGTCCAAAGATGTCAGAACCATTCAAATAATTGTCTCTGCAGTGGAAAAATATTTGAAGAGGATTCTCACCGAGACGCAAGTCCTTAATTTGAAAATCCATATCGGCTAAAGGCAAATAATCCAAGTCCTTGTGAGGGGCATTGATGGGCACGACATTCGTAGCTACGGGAACTTCAATTTTCGGGTTCTTGTGGATTCGAAATGGAATTTCGGGGTTTTGTGGAAAAGGGGCACAATTACCGAGTTTTGGGAATATAATTGCGGTCGGGAACTGGAAAAGACCAACCTGAACTCTTTTCGGACTAGAGTGCGAAATTAAAACTAAAACCAAGATTTTTTACGGAGTTTAGTGGGGAATTGGAATAACTACCTATTTACGGGAAATGAAACGTGTTTAAACGAGTACTTGGTTATGAAAAGAGGAACCACGAAATACTCGCTTCAATTCTCTTGACAAGGTAACTAGTCGATAGGCGTTAACAATTGGTTTTTTGAATTTTGTTGCATGGAAGAGCGGCTAGCGCACTGGAACAATGAAAAGCTGACACGGAGCGCAATTTGTTTTATTTACAAAGTCAAAAGGGTGGTGGGTTTTGATTGATGACGTCGGCATGTACGATGGTTTCGTCACGAGAGGGATAGGAGCGGATATTTGTTTGGGCCGCTCGCGCGGTGGGAAATCCGGACCCGAAAAATATTAGGGCGAATTTGATAAGAAATTCGCGTCACAACTCTCCCTCCGTACGCCACCCTAACTTCGAACCCGAAAAATATTAGGGTCGGAATTCCTTTGGTTTTCGTGTCACAAAATTGGCCGACGTCGACGGGAGCTATTTTGGAACGCATAAATTTGGTTTGAATTATGGTTTATCGTCGTTTGAAGTCCCAGTGGAGCTCGACTTAAGAACAATTTTGTTTGATCCCATCTTATAAAATTTGTGTTGGTTTTCTTTTGATAATACACATATTTATAATAAATCATGGGAATACCACACTAGTAAACATGTGGAAAAAGTTATATAAATTATTGAGAACAATCATTTTTATGTAAAAAATATCCAAATGTGCTTTTGGGAAATAAGAATTCGAGTATTTGGTTCATATTGTTTGAAAGGAAGGAGTGAAGTTGGAGCCTCAAAAGATGCAAGCTATTACAAAATGACCTATTCCTAGGAAAATCAAGGTTCTTAGAAGATTTTTTTAGACTTACATGATATTATTGATCATTTGTTAAGAATTATGCATGCATTTCAAGTCCACTCACAATCTCTTGAAGAAAATATAATTTATATGGAATGATGAGGCTACTTTGGCATCTCTCTTTTAATGGATGCCATGTCTTCTACACCAACATCGGTTGCACCTACTTTTGGTAAAACATTCATAGTAGAGTGTGAGGCACTAGGACAAGGAATTTACGTAACATTAACACAATAAGGGATATCATTGGCTTTTAAAAGCAAGGAATTCAAAGAAAATATTTGGTGAAATCTACGTATGAAAAATAAATGGAAGCAATATTACATGCAATAAAAAATGGGGATAGTATATCACTGGGAGGTAATTTAAAGTCAATTTATACCATGATAGCATAGAGTATTTTTTGAATCTATGGATTTCATTGGAAGATTAACAAAAATGAGGAGAAAAAATGAAAATTTTTAATTTTGAGATAATCTGCAAAAAGGGTAAGGAAAATTTAGTACATGATGCTCTTTCTAAAATAGAAGAGGCCTCAAATTTATATCCAATTACATTTTCTATTCCTAGGTGGCTAGAAGAAGCTTGCCATAATGGAAAAATGACAATAGTACTAAACAAAAACTAAAATTTATAAAGGATGGGATGAACTCTATGGAGCATTGGGAGTGAAAGAGAGATATAATTTGGTGCAAATGTAGAATATTTTTTATGCACGCAAGCATATTTGAATAAACAAATATTAAGGGAGTCCCATGTCTCTCTGATGGTAGGACGCGAGGTTCCTTAAAACATCTCAAAGGATCAAAAAAAATATTTTTGGAAGGAATGAATAAAGATATTCAAAATTTTGTAAGAGAAGGTGGGTTTGCATAATAAATAAAAGAGAGATAGTAAAATCTCTAGGGTTACTTCAACCATTCCACATACATATTCAAAGACTAGAAGATTTATCAATAGACTTTATTACGATAGTTACCTGAAATATAAAGGTAAGTATTACATTTTTTGTGGTCATTTATATAGACAAATTTTGTAGATGTAGAGCTCAAAGTACATAAACAACAAGCCAAGTGGCGAAGTGTCAGTGAAAGAAATTCATAGTCTTCATGGTTTTCCTAAAGTAATAGTAACAAGAAACTTTTGGAAATAATTATTTAATATGAGTGGAGAAACACTAGCTGCCATGAGTTATACATATCAAACACAATCAAATGGTCAAACAAAAATAGTTAACAAATGTTTTTAAAGTTATCTACAATGTTACTCTTTAGAAAAACAATCTTAATGGATGAAGTGGGTTCCTCAAGGAAGAATGGTAATATGATACTATCATAATACCTATCACACATCTACTAAAATACCATGATGATGTAAGTTTGGAATTTAACATTTTTACATGTTAAAGACAAATAGTCAAAATCAACGACAACTTAGTATGCCATAATTAATAATCATTCCCCTGTTCACTTTTGTTAATAGGTTTATGTCACTACGATGATGTAGGGGCATTAGGCACTAGCGACAATGTAGGAGGTTTTATCCACATGTTGTGGCTAGGGAGGGTTCGAAAACATTTGAGTTGTAAAAGCTAGGTGTCAATACCTCACTTTGATCGTATTACTTAGACTAGTTAGAGTTGTAGGAGTCGAATAGTTTCAGGTTAGTTGAATTATTATAATTAGACCTTTTGATTTCTAGAACGGTCCTCTCGGAGGAACCGAAGAGCCATATGTTATGTATATAAATTGTAATTCCTCGGATGAATAAAAGTAGAGAGGGAAGAGGAGAGTAGAGAGGGAATTTCTAGCGATAAACCTCTGTGTGTGAACAATTGTTTCCGGTTAAATGATTTCCAAGCATAGTTGCCATTGAATTATCTCAAGCGCTAATTGTGAAGAATTATTTAATCGTGAAGGTGATTGGGTACCGATAATTCCATTCTTACATCTTTTCGAATTCCCGTAAATTGTTGGATAACCACGTGAGACTCACCCCCACCCGAAGGCGCAGGTCGTGTAGAGGACGTAGGGTCGTGAACACTCGTTCAAATATAAAAATCCCGCTTAATAAAGAGACAAGATTGTTGTGCTTTCGTAACCTAACCCGCGAGGATTGGACATGAGTTAACAAAAAAAAGGATAAAGCGGAACCGGACTTGCACCGTGAATCAAGCCACGTACCAAAACCACAAGCGGAATCACGCAAGCGGGTTGCCCATATCACACCGCTTTGTGCAGAGTAGGCGGTATTTCTATTCGCGAGCGATTCCATAGGGAATGCGACACGTGGCAGAAGTGACCCCCGGAAAAACCACGCGTTTAACTCGCGCCATCGCACGTTAAAAGCCCGACGTTGGAAGCCGAGAGAAATTTCCAAGAGTCGTTGATTTGGAGAAGGGCCATCGGACGGTGGTCGCACGTTGAACTTGCACCGGAGGTTAACTAAGGTGTGCGGAGGATAGCCGAGTGTACGATACGAGTGTTTGATTGGTTATTGATATATATAGGTGGGGCCGGAGTATAATGAAATTCTTTAATTAAACGATTGGCGGATAATTAGCATAAGTCTGGAGCGTGATTGTTGTAAGGTTGGGTGGTGAAATATTGAGCCGAAAGTTCATTACAAGTTATTTATTTAAAAATAAACGTGGAGTATAAATACAAAGTGTAGAAATTAAAACATTGGTTATAAGGCTTGGAGATAATATAAAGTCGGGAATATAAATTAAATTCCAACCATTGTGGATGGTATTTATTTATCAAATTCTACGAATTTGATAAATAAACCGAAAGAAAGAAGAAGTAAATTAAGACCTATGTCGGAGGAAAAGAATGGGGTAAACCAGGGGAAAATGCTAACAGAGCGATTGTAGACACACCCGACTCTCCTTAGGGATCCAATTTCAGTTTTGTTGCATCACACGATGATCTCTCTTCTCACAACATTTACTTGTATTGAAGATCACTATTCTAGGAATAAGGAGTTATTTTCTCCAAAAAATAACCCTAGCCAAACATTGACAATGCATCGAGGATATCTTTTCTATGCTTCATAAGTACATATGTTCTACTTCTAAATCATGTCTTGGAAGTGGTTGTTTTGCTAGAAATTATTCACCAGCTTGGTTTCATACCAAAGTATTTTTCACATTTTCGACGATCCAATACATGAAAAAGATAATGGTTTAAAACAACATAAATATTTGAAATTTTGCAAGAATTGTCCTGGCACACTTTGAATATGAATTTTGAAGTCAATTGCATGATGTTGTATAGGATCAAGTGTCATTTTGAATACCAAATGTTTCACAAGAAACTTCTCAACATGCTACTGCATGAGTAAGGATTAAATGACAATATTGCATCAACTATTTCCATAATAAAAGTGCACCTCGAGCCATAAGACTAAACAACTACAAATGTTGTAGATCTAACAAGACCACACAATAAAATTTATTTCACAAGGCCAATACTGTATGAAAAATGAAAAGGAGTTTGCAACCAAAAATACCTTAGGCAACTAATTCAATTAGATACACCCAAAACCATCGCAAAAAGGAAAACTAGCCTACTTGGCTCAATACTTTTTCAGCTGGTCCTCTAATTCAACCAATAAAAAGGCCAAAACCATAGCATTGAGATACATTTCATTACACCGTCAATAACAATAAAATTTGACTCAACCATAACCCTTTCCTTTTTGAGACCACTCGGGTAACAAATATGTTTCCTTTCACCTTTGAGTTTTCAAATTATACCTACCAAATCTAAGACATTTAAGAGGGGGAACTAATACAACGTTAAAAAGAAAACCGCAGCACACATCTACAAATTACCTCCTTAGCTCACTCATCACACCATCATTAACTATTTTCGGAGAACCATGCTTGCTCTCGAAGACAACATTTTTCCCTTCGCCCCAAAGGGTGACTCCAACAAGATCAGAAAGTTTGTTCACACCGCCCTGCAAGACAAATTGACAATGCTTTCGGTAAGTGTGAAATTGAATGCCGGACCATATGCCAAAACAACCCTCCATGAAAAATTAAAATAACACATTAAAATCGAATATAAGTGGACAAGGAAAGATCCACCGCAGATGAGTTTCACATGCAGGGTGACCTTCCTTTAAACATAATTTTTTCTCCGACTCGCAATTTTTTGTCACTAAGCCATCCTTGTTGAAGTACAACTCTTTTTCCATAGCTCTTGTATTAACTACCTTCTCTCTGTCGCGTAATCTCGCAGTCCCTCTTACTCGCTAGAGCGATTAAAGGAAATGGGTGAAAAAAGCTGAAGAGAAGACAATTGTGCTGCCATAATTATCAAACATTGCACCCAACTTCTTCCCCTTTCCATTGTTACCCAATGAGGTAGATGTGGCAATTGTTGTCATCTTGCCCAAACCAGAGGCCATCTTCTCTTATGCTAAATATAGAATTACAAGATCTTCATATTAGTATGAACCTTAAAAAACATGACTCCCATTGCTAAAAAACCACTTTTAAGTTGTAACGAGCCAAAACTAAACAACTATCGCAACTTTTGGCAACTTACAGCAGCTTCTAGAGCATTAAGAGAGAAAAAACCAAAGAGAAATACAACCACAATCCTCATTTTAATGAGACCGGACTATCATATTTGCATTAAGATAATAGAAATAAATCACGACTATATTAAGGCCACCACAAACAATCTTTAACCCAGTGTCTCTCGCGACCTTCGAGTTGCCATGCTAGAAGGTTGCATATTTTTAATTTAAATTCTTGACCTCTCATGCCCATCTATGAATGCATCGATGGGATATCTACATCAAATGCTCCTTTATATCCCCAAAAACAAATTCCCTACTACAAGAGCACCAAAGAGTATTGATGGATCACCCCACACCATCCCACCCACTAGAAAGCGGTGAAAAAGGAAACCCGAGAAAACTTCAGAAATATCTCAAGATGACTATATGGGTGGTTCTTATGAATCAACCAACCATTCGGTAACATGCTCATCAATCCAAACCATGAGTATTATGTGACAATATTCAAGCAGGCATCGAATCGGATTCACAGCTATGTTAGAGAAACCCTAAACTCTCACTTCGAAAATAGGTGAAATGTGGCACCACTCAAGGATTGACATGTGCCAATTGGTACAAGTGATAGACAATTGGCATGCTCAAACAACGAGGTGATGCGGGAATGACATGAAGGAGAAAATATCGAAGAAAAAGCCCCAAATCCGGAGAACTAAAGCTCATCACCAACCCTGAGATTGATAACTTTACATGATGTAACCTATGAAATCAGTAAATGGAGAAATCATAGTAACAATAAAGTAACCTATGTAACAATAAAGTCCTATTCATCCCGGGAGTGGTAATGGGAGAAATCATAGTGAACAATAGGAAACATGCAAAGAGTTGCTTACAATAAAATAGATGAAAAAACACATACAAAAAAACTAGATAATAATCATGAACAAGCTTAATATTGAATTATAATACACTAAAGGAACTTACAAAATGTGACATTACGAACTCTAGTCAAGTGCACAAGCAAAAAATATCCATGGACATGACCCTAGTTGACAAGTTTTATTGCTCATGATGCAAGAGGATTTGTACCTGCTCTGCCAAGTCAATCAAAAAATCCATCATTATCTATACAATAAATACAAGTAATTGATGTAGTATTTTTTACTCTAAGATGCATTCTTATGATAATGTTAGAACATATGTTGAAAATGTCAAAACATACCTAAATAAGCTCCTCTTCGTTTCAAGAACAATTTATTGGAGTCGCGATGAACTTGGAACAAGCCTCCCACGATCCGAAAGAGTAGCAACGAAGTGAACAGTGACTTTTTTGTTGCTACACTTTGGATCGAGGAGGTTTTCTCCAAGATTAAATCGCTCAATAAATTATTCTCTACTAAAGCAGGGCCAACCATGTGAAGGTGGAAGCTCTTATGCACACCCCCTCACATCACTCTCAATTCCCCAATACCCAATCTATATTTCAATTTTTACTTTCATGAACATAAAAAAAAAATTCAATAACTAATAAAAAAACAATTCAACAAAAAGTACCCAAGGAAACATTGCAATTAATGCTTGACATAAAAATAGTATGATAAATGAGTTTTTTATATAACGCAAAAAACGTTCCAAGTATGGTCATTGGTAATGTTTGTCTTATAATAATATAATATTTTACATTATCGAATTTTCTTTTTTCTTCTTCCTATTTTTAAAGCTCCTAATTACATCATCAATATCATCATGCTCTGCTCCTATTTCATGCCTTTCGACCCTATGCTGCGACCTAGATGACGTAGTCACGATGTCCGGTCTCATCCGATAGACGGGGCATCGCCTACAAAAACAGAATAATATAAAATTTTAATTGTCATTTTTTAAATATCATTGAACTAGTTCGGTAATATTAATAAAAAAAATTTGCAATGAGATTATTTACTCGGTGCACCGATTGTCGCCATACTTGACCTAGTTACGTAGTCATGATGTCTGGTCTCATCCGGTGATAGGAGCATCGCCTACAAAAAACAAATAATATTAAATTTTAATTGTCGAGTTTTTAAATATCATTGAACTAGTTCCTAGTAATATTAATAATAAAAAAAATTGCAATGAGATTATTTACCTGGTGCACCGGTTGTACGTGACCGACCTAGTTGCATAGTCACGATGTTTGGTCTCATCCGGTGATGGGGCATCGCCTACAAAAACGTATAATATTAAATTTTAATTGTCAGTTTTTTAAATATCATTGAACTAGTTCGGTAATATTAATAAAAAAAATTGCAATGAGATTATTTACAGTGCACCAGTTGTCACAGCCCGACCTAGTTGCGTAGTCACGATGTCTAGTCTCATCCGATAGGACGGGCATCGCTACAAAAACAGAGATAATATTAAATTTTAATTGTCGCTTTTTAAATATCATTGAACTAGTTTGGTAATATTAATAAAAAAAAATTGCAATGAGATTATTTACTTGGTGCACCGGTTTGCTCGACGCCGACCTAGTTGCGTAGTCACGATGTCTGGTCTCATCCAGAGTGACGGGGCATCGCCCTACAAAAACAGAGATAATATTAAATTTTAATTGTTAGTTTTTTAAATATCATTGAACTAGTTCAGAGTAATATTAATAAAAAAAATTGCAATGAGATTATTTACACAGTGCACCGTTTGTCGCCGTTGGAGACCGCAGTGCCACTGTCTTCCTCTCTGGTGGTAAGATCCTCAAGGGAAACATTCTCTCGTCATTTAAACAAAAAATTTTATAAGGAAAACCATCAAGGTATAATTAGAAAAAAATTATAAGTGGAAATTAATTACCGCCACGGCCCTCACTGATAGTAGCATTGTCGACTGGTCCCTACTACAATGATCGGGTTGCACGTGAGGATCATCTACATTTGGCTCTAAAGCTGGGTTATTTGCGTCAGTCGGTAGTGTTGCTCCCACGATTTAAACAAAATTTGTTAGACATTAAATTTATGGATGAAAACAAACATATTGAAAGGTTAATGTTTTACCTTATCAAAGCATTCCGGATCTTGGGACCCTATCCCAAGCTTATGCGATGTTCAACTATGGCTTGATAGCCGAAATGGAAAGCGATATTTTTATCTTCCTCTGTTGTTTACGTTCCGAAGTCATCACCCCTACATTACATATGTTTGTGTATTTTTAATCATATTTTATAGGATTACAAAAAACGTTGGAAGGCGATACAATTAATTATAAGATGTTTAGCTACTTAATTACAATTCTTGCGGCCAATGTCAAGTAGCCGCGCCTCAGCTTGTGATGGCCCTTTTTTTCAATCCTAGTTTTGGTTGCCTTTGAGGTGTCGGGCAACCTAGCATCAAAAGATTAAATTCAAATATGACGTAGCACACTTTTTATTTTAGACAAGAGAAAATTAAAAGCTATTGAATTAAAGTTGTAATTTACCTTGCGGGTCCAGTTGGCATTTTTTCCTTCTTTATTTTCCCTTTTCTCTTTTCCAGTCATGGATGAGTTCTCTCCACTCACTCTGCTGAAGGCTGTGAGAGGGACGCTCATATCTAGGGTTAAATTGCAATTGCGTCCTATAGGTGTCCACTGGTATATTTCAAATATTTGCGGCTACACGAACCACCGTCGTTACATCCAAATATCACGAGCCCGAAAAAGGGTTTCTAGATAATCTCAGGAGTTCTTTTTCAGAGTTGGAACTGCGGGAATTCCACCCCGTGCATATGGTTGGAGCAAAAAAATTACCAACGCATGGCTATCCGGATACACCTGTAGAACTCATTGTTTCCTCACAGAGAGAGAAGATATTATCATTAATTTAAAAATAAAAATCGGTGATAAATATGTTTTAGATAAAGTACATGAAATAGTTAAAATATTAAAATTTACACTCGAGAGTTGTACATGATTTATAGGGACACCTTCATCGTTCACCAAAAACGTGCCATTACGTGGTCCCGTGGAGTGACACGTGTAGCTCCGAGGAAACGCAATAATGTAGTTGGCCATATCGGCCTCATCATTGCCAATACGTTCCAACGGTTGGGTGGGTGTCTTCTTGGGCAAGGTGTGTTTCTTGGCTGGCACCTAAAGGAGTAGAAGGTGTACGAGAGGGTTGTTGGGAAATCTCTTGCCCTTGTGTCCCCACTACCACCAACACGATTCGGCAATGCCGAGCAAACGCTACATACGAAAGAACTTTTTGTTATTTTAGTCGATGTAAAAATTAAAAATCAAACTATCACAATTAATCTCATGCGAGAACATATCCTTTTGACTTTTTATTATCGTACGATATCTCTAACTGGCTCTTAAGTTGTTTTATCTTCTCTTACATTCCGAGTGTTTGAAGCGCGCTTTATCAAAGTATTAAATTTCGAACTTGCATCTCATACCTTTTTATAGCAAACAAAGAACACTGAGATAGGGATGAAGAAAGCTCTTCCTCAAAGAGGGAATCATCCCAGCGTACCATGGCATAGGTGTCCGCATATTTGAACAAATGTCATTATATTTCAATTATGTAAATAACTAAAATACCCGAAGATAGAGCAATGTCGGAACTTTACATGTTCTTCGCATGGCCTCTTTCATGATCATCCCGTCTCACAGGGTTGTTCTGCGCTGCTCTCATCGATCTGCTACATTGCAATAAAATTATAAAAATGTAAAAACTTGAAAACAATATCTAACTTAAAAACACAAAAGCGAAAACTAAAATAATTTCTAATAAGACACCATGAGATCGACAAATTTAGAGTTTCAAATATGCCTTGCATTGGGTGCATCCTGGAAACATGTCATCGCACATTAAGGCGCCCAAAACAAGAGACACAGTTGACAATGAAGACCTTATTGAATATATCGTTGGAGCAACTTCTAGTAAACTTGTTGTGGAAGACCTTTCAGGACATTTTTGGAGCAACATTGTTGAAAGCCGATGGTATAGCATTGTTGGAGACGATCTTGAAAGGGCCTTGAAGTGAAGCTTTTGGAGCAACTATTGAAAAAATCCTTAGAGAAATTTAAAGTGCGGCACTTTATATCTTCCCATCACCTTTTTCCTCTCAATATCCTTTAAGCGATTTTGTTGATATTTAATGTTTGAAATCACGTTATAATTCCTTGAATTATATGTGTTTGGGGACTAGAATAATTTCACACTAAACCATGCAAACTTTTAAAAGTAACTTATGCAGATCCATAAAGTAGTAATAATCATAATTCCTAATTTCCTATTGGTATGCAGGAGTGATGCAAATTAATTCAAACATGAAGCTAAATGAAAGACATGTCTGATGTGCCGAATTTCCAAGATGACGAACCAATACAAGAACTTTAGAAACCTGGCACTTTGATTCAACACTGTCGTCTAACTCCAAGAAGGAATCTAGTTTGTAGTATAGAACATGCATATCGTGTATTATCAAATTCTTAACTGAGCAACTAGACAGTCATCTACCTCATCTAATTCCTTCCCATTTTGTGTTTTTATGTTACATTCCTTATAAAAAGAAATTGTCAAATTTCTCTCAAAGGAAGCAAACTACCTGAATAAAATAAAAAATAGTTGAGATATGACTGAGAAATGGTCATTTATTTCTTAAAAGGATCTTCGCGATTTCTTTGGTTGTTTTTCATCTCAAGAAACAAGAAATGACCTAAGAAACTATCATCTCAGTAATATAAGCAGAAACAACACTGCGGTGCAATAGCCCATTTTCAAAAGCCAAATGATGTCCATTGAGGACACGCATATGTGCTATTTGGTTCACGTTTCATAGGAGTTTCGGGTAGAAAATGGAACTTTTTTGTACCATTTCCGTAGTTAAAAGGGAAAACCTTCTTTTTCCATGGGAAAGCGACTACCTTTATTTTTTCAAGATAATCTAAATCATATATATGAACTATACCGCACACATTCTCGGATAATGTAGAGATGTGAAAAGTATACTCACTGCACAAGTGATGCACACACATGTACACTTGAACCCTAATATATTTTTGTAGTTGAAATGCAATGCTTGTTTTCATTTAAATGTAGGGTTTTTGAGCTGGTGTGAGAAATAATGGCACGCACGATTTACTAGCGTTTCTTTGAAAAATTTAAATCTTGTATTGGGTGATGAAGATAATAGAGGGTATTGAATCTTGATTCTCGACATTGTGTTTAACTTGAATAACTCAAATGATTATATAAATGTCAGTCGATGAGTTCTCAAGTATTTCACTCAAAACTCTTATGTCAAAGCACTGTACGATGGCTATGCATTTACGTTTGTTTCCCTTTCTTCAGTACCAATGTAAAAATTATATTAATATATTGGAGCACGAATGATAACTACAATTGTTTGCTCTGCAGACATATCCGGTACAAGGTTATGAAAATTTTTCTCAAAGTGGAAGAGAAGCTATTTGGTTGAGGTCTGTAGGGTCGGCCTCTATGGGAAGGAAGGGCACTGGCATGAAAGAACTTACCATTTTCTGGCGAGGGCCGAGCGCCACGTCGTACCTGCAAGTAGCCGAGGGCCACGTCGTGACCTGCAGAGCCAGAACGAATGTTGTTCACATAAGAGATGAGGGCGAATGCAGAGGCGAATGTTGATCTCCGCAGAGCCTCCAGAGGCCAATGCTAAGGGCGAATGCCGTACGATACGCAGAACTCGAGTGGTGAGATGCCGATACACCGCAAGAGCGAAGGGCGTAATGCGTCGCGTGATATCGAATGTTGCAGCGTAGCACACATGTACATTTGAACACTAATAGAATTTTTGTAGTTGAAGTGCAAATGCTTGTTTTCATTTAAATGTAGGGTTTTTAAAAGCGAGGGAGAAATAATGGTCGCCAAATTAATAAGCATTTCTTTTGGGAAAAATTTAAATCTTCGTATTGGGTGATGAATATAATAGAGGGTATTGAATCTTTTGATTCTTGACATCCTAGAGAGAACCTCTGCACTCTAACACAATCCAATGGAATTGACCACCCAAATAGAGTCAACCCCTACTATAGGAGGAAGGGCCTACTGCAGAAGAACTTACCATTTTGCAAGAGCCGAGGCGAATGTCACGCTACGCAAGAGCCGATCGCGAGCGACTGAGGGCGAAATTCCTTCGAGGGCAAATTATGTTCTCGCAAGAGGCGCAGAGAGGCGAATGTCCGCAAGAAGCGGAGGAGCGAATCGCGCCGCGTGATCTCGACGTTAATGTAGCTACTGCGATCGCGAGTACTGAAAACAATAAAATCATTTTTATGTAAGCGTGCATGTAAGTTTCATATTTTTATTTAGCGCACATATATATATAAAGTGTCGTATACCTGACAAAGCGGCCGAGAAGGACATCGCTATTGCGACGAAAGGCCTCCAAACTGCAAATTACTGACACATAGACGTTGTGTCGCACTTGCAATCATCGCAACAGCGACGCGTTGGCCACAGTGTCGCAAGTGTGACGTCTTCACTCCAAAGCGTCGCAATTGCGACACTTTGCATAAGTGTCGGTATTCGACGCACTCTGCGTAAACGTCGAGTAGCACGGCGAAGTTTTGCAGGCGAGATGGAAAAAAATTGGGGAAACTTCGACATTTGGTCAAAAGCGTCGAACCAAGTGTCGAATTTCCGCCAAATGTAGTAGTGGAAGAATGTACTGAGACCAAATTTTCTCAAGACTTCACTGAGAGCCACTCCATATACCATGTGGAAGGCTTTAATGAATATTTTCCAAAGCAAAGTAGTGACCCTAGGAAATTGGTGTTGAAGGATAAACTCAGAAATATCAAGACGGAAAAGAAGCTGACAATATTCCTAAAGATTATCTCACAAAGTTTGTCCACTGCCGGGATGAACTAGGGAGTGTGGGAATCCACGTATTTCTCGATGATTATTTGGCGAGCGGAAATATCCTTGGGAATTCACTAGGAGTCGCACGATTTATCAAGACTTCACGACGAGCTGGAAAAAGCGTTGGATTAGGGTACGACCGTGGTCGCGTCTAGTGTAGGAGGAGTGCAGCAAAACACCGAAGATGGCTCTTCATAAAAGCATGATGATGAAGAGGATTATGCTTTAGCACTGCTCAAGGCACAGGAAAGGGAAGGAAGAAATTCCATTCAAAATCCGAGTCTAAAGGCAAGAAGCCGTGATTCGATCCAAGGTGAAGTGTTTTCACTATCACAAAACATGGGCATCTCGACCACCAATCATCTCACAGAAGAAGAAGACACAAGAAAGGTGATGCGAGTTGCACTGTGAGAGCCCTTGCCTCGCTAATTTCGAGCTTGATTTCTCTTTTATCGCATGCTTGGTTTCAATTGCAGTGGGATCGTGTGTGGTATCTTGATTAGTGGTGCTTCCTTCCGACGACTCGAGAGCAAGGAGCTTCCGTGACTTGGAGGAGAAAGATTTCTAGATGCACATATAGATATGGGCGATGATGGGCTTGATACATGCTGTAACCGGCATTGGTACCATTACCTTTAAGAGGGATTCAGTATAAACCATTTCAATTGAAAGATGTTATCCATGTTCCAATTTTGAAGAAAAGCTTGGTCTCCACGATCCCGATGTTGGAGGACGTCGCAGGCGATAGCGTTGTTTTCAAAGAATGGAAAAGATTTGCTCGCAACATAAAAAAATAGGTCAAGAAAAGATAGGGATTCAAGTTACAGACTCTCAAAGGTCGGAGGTAGAAGGCTACGCTACAATGATGGGCAAGTGCAGTAAAAAGTGGTGAGCCAATATGAGGGTGAATTATGGCACATGCTGCTGGGGTCATCTTCACTCGCGGATCTTTGAAAGTTTCATGCAACAAATATCTCACTCGGGATTCCAATGGGAACACTTGCTCGGGCCAGATCAAAGTGCCGTTGCACCATGGGAGAGAAATATAAAAGTCCACCTTTCATGAAGGAGAACCATGCTTCAAAGTTGATCCCGGAGGAGAGTTCGCGCAGTATGTGAGATCCATTCTTGGTTTAAGCTTCAACAACAAAATATAGGTATTATGTTATTTTTAGTCGATGAATCTTCTCGTAAATGTTAGGATCTTCTTCATGTAGAAGAAGGACTCAAAATATTCTCAAATTTCTATGGCCTTTAAGGCATTGGTTGAGAAAGAGTTCGGGGAAAGCGAGTGAAAGGCTTCAGAGCGATAATGGTGGGAGAATACATCTCGGAATGAATTCAAAGACTTCTCCGTAGCAAAGAAGGAATTCAAAGAGAACCTCCATAGCCGCCTCATAACCCACAAAGCAAAATGGGGTCACGGAAGAGGAAGGAAAAACAGGGAACTATCGTGCGTGTCGCACGAGGCATGTTGCATGATCGGGGTCTGCAATCGCGTACGTGGGCTGAAACATGCAGCACTACGGCTTATGTGAAAAATCGTTGTCCTCACAGAGTACTTGGCATTAGGCCACACTTGGAGAGGAATATTTACCTGTAGTAAGTGGATGTACTTTGAAGATTTTTGGCTCATCCGGTTTATGTGCATGTGACGAAATGCCGGGAAAGGAAAGATCTGAGTCGGCCTTCATCGAAGTTGGGATATTTGTGCACACACAAAGTAAACACCCCATAATTATCATGTGTATTTTTCCAAACAATCGAATGATTGTGGTGCGACTGGATATAAAATTCAATGAGGAGAGAAAGCCATGAGGTTAGTCAGCTTGAGAGGCCCTGGGCTTACATGCAGAGGAGGAACTTTTGGTTCCCGAACATGAGTCTCTAAATGTGGATCAGCCACAAGGGAGGTTCGTGGAGTGGAGGAGACCACTTCACGCAGGCCAAACATCGGGATTCGTGGCGGCGTACCACAAAAGTTTAGGAGGTTGAAGCTCGATGCGGCGCAAATGTAGTGTAGATCCCTACTTCCACTGATGTAGACGGGAGATGGTCTCTCGTACCGATTCACTTAGATGCATGGCTCTCATGAGAAAGTGTGTCAGGATCGGAGCCATTTTCCTTTCAGTGAAAGCATTGCTGGAGGCCCACGATGGTAGATGCAGTGGTGGAGGAGTATGATTCCATTTTCAGTAAAGCGATTAGCTTGGGAAATTATTCCAAAGGCCAGTTGATAAATAAGTGGTAAAGGATCGAGATGGATCCTACTGAGGTGAAAGAAATTTTCTCGATGGGAATGTTGAGGAAATACAAGGCCCAGTTTGTGGCTCGGGGCTTCCGACATATCGAGGATTGATTATGAAGAAACATTTACACCCTCGCTGGCGTATTCTTCCCTTAAGGACCATCCTTTCTCTCTTAGTGGAATGCGAAGTGTACATTCATCATATGGATGGAGATATTATGTTCCTAAATGGGGATCATTGAGGAATAGTGGCACATTGGAGCGATCACGAGAGGAGTTTGAGATCTTTTAGCAAAGTGCCGTCACATGTCTGCAAACTCAAAAGAGAGCGTTGTATGGGGCGGGAAAGCAAGCACCGCAAGTGCTTTGTACACTCAAAGCATGCGACAGTTATTTCCCCGGACTTCGCTCACGAGGGTGAGGTGAATGAAAACCTATATCAGAATTTTGATTGGAGGGTGGTGTCCCAATCATTTTTCTTTATGTTGATGATTTAATACTGACTGGTGATGAGCATATGATGCACTCACGTGCAAGGAGTACCTCGCAAAGGAGTTCAAGATGAAGGATACGGGCCTCCTCTTCATTATTTCCTTGGATTGAAATATATGGCGAAAGGAGAAAGGTGGACTTTTCGTGTATCTCCAAAGGTAAGTATGCAAGGGAGATCATCGGTAAGTTTCACATGGAGTAGTCGGAAACCCATGGATACTCCTCTTCCATGAAATTGGAGGCGGAGGACGACTACATCCAGAGAGGTAATGGATGTTACCGTCTATCGGCGGTTAGTGGGTCTACGCTAATGTATTTAGTAAATACAAGGCCGGACATATGATATGCGGTGAACCATCTTTGAATCGAGCGATGGTTAAGCCTAACAAAGCTCTTTTGGAAAGGCTGGCAAGCATGACCTTCAGATACCTCAGAGGACACATCTAAGTATTGATTATAGTACGGACACATGAATGAGGTGAAGTTGCATGGCTTCACGGATGCATATTGGGCGGGCGGCAACGGATAAGAAAGAGCTTGCATCAAGAGGGGTCTTCAATATCGAATCTACAGACTATTTCTTTGGGGCATACATGAAACAGAATCGTGTGCACAGCCTTAGTGGAAAGTGGAATACATGGCGAGAAAGTCAGAAGCTACATGTGAGGCATATCTCTTGGATAGAGAAGAGATCCTGCTGGTTTGTTTCGGGTTCTCATTTAGATCCTCATAAAGTGATTCATCGTGGATAATCAAAGGTGCATTAAGCTCTCGAATAACTCATGTGTTTCATGATAGATCTAAGCATATAGACATTTAGGTATCATCATACTCCAGCAGATTGTGTGCGGTCGGAAAGATCATGTAGCAGCATTGCTATTCCTCACGAAGACGGGATGCGGAGACACTCGGCGAAGGTGCTCCATCGAGAGGAAAATTCTAATACCATAGATATAGTATCGGTGGCAAAGGATAATCCATTTCTTGTTGAGGGAGTGTTGAGATTCAACAAGATGATGATCCTAGTAGAAAATTAAGCTACACCACATCGGGGTGGGCGCCCAGCAGACCTATTTTTAGAGTGTATGTCTATCAGAATGGTAGAGAAATTCTATTTATGGTGAGTCTATTTTTAGAATGGTGAGCAAATTTGTTATGAGATGAGGTTCTACTTTTGAGATCGCATGTCGCAAAGTCTATTTATAGATCACATGTCTAAATGCAGAATGCATGTCGATTATTGTATCTCTTAATAATAATTGGACGACAATATTAATCTATTCTCTTGAAGCACTTGATTTCAGTTAACCGAAGTGGAAAACCAAGTTTAAAGCTCAAGGAATTTCGAGTTCTAAGGTTGGTCGTAGGGACATGCGAGTGGGACTTGAGTTGTCACCGAAGGTGATTTTGAAGTTGTAATAGATTTGGATGTGTAGTTATGTGAGTTGTAAAGTAGTTTAACTCGCTTGTGATAGTTGTAACTAGTTGTAACTAAATATACACTTCGTGAGAGATCAGTCGAAATTAAATATTAGTGTAATTCACATGGAGTGATATCACAAGAAACAAATATTCTACCGTTTTTAACTACTTGCATGTCATGTATCCTAGTGGAAAGCCCAATTGAGAGATAGGTGAAAGTGTCGTGTTGACTCATCGAGTGTGACATTAGTGGGGTGCACTCATGCAACCACACACACATTGGATATGCCAATGAGGATTATGCGGTGAGGCAAGCATGATCTCATTCATTCATGGATGTGATGATCAATGAGGGATCTACGATCAAAGGAGGCGAAAGACTGTCGAGGAGAGAGCTGATAAATCAACGCATGTATTTCGCCAATTCGCCAGATAGTGTGAAGACGATTGTATATTGTACCTGCGAGAGCTCTTGGATTAGAGTTTACGCAGCCTTGAGATTGTTTCATGATCTATGATACACGCATAATATATTATAATTGCGTTTTATAGCTTCAATGCTACTCACGTGCATTTGTGCTTATGTGTGATTGATCTTTCTTTATGTGTTTGAAATTGCCGATCATGTTTTAAAATTCCACAAGATTTTTTGTAGAAGAAGATTATGCATTTAATAGTGGCAAGTGTAAATTTGTTAGATACGAGAGAATCTAGGAAATACATAATTTGTATTAAAAATTTCTACAGTTCTCCCAGAAATTCATGTCTTGGCCAAGGAATATAAATGTTTGACTTGCTTGAGAGTAGCATGAGTATGGATGGTGATAGATCCATTTTAGAGCGTGCAGAGTGTCATGGTGACAAAATGAGGTGCAATGTATTTCCCTAAAGAGGTGTGAAGTTCAAGAAGTCGCAAAAATATTGAAGTGATTTATCATGCCAAGGATTGGACCAGAGACATTGGTCGAAGCTGCAATGAACATTCGATGAAAATATATAATCATCACCGAGGTGAGGCATATTCCACACTTAGAGTAGTAACTCTATGTACTAGTACAAAAATAACCTAGAATTACATCGATAATCGACATTGATATGGACGCAAACTATCACGATCGTGAATTGGTCTACTCAAAATATGAGTGCATAACTCCTCACAACTGAATGGATGAAACTAGATCCATGATATTGATCTCCATCTCTCGAACTATTACAAATTTAACCATGTGATTGAATGTGTCAAATTTGAGCATGATGATCGACCACTCGATTACACGTGCGATGATGAAAACCATTAAACAAGTGTGAAATAAACCACCAATAATGAAAATGGATCTCCAAAGGTACTTCGAACAAATCTATGAAGTGTGAATGACTGGCCTACAATCGAACACTCGCATGGAGTCCTCTTGATTGAAGGCCAATGATGATAACATCGTCACAAAGGTGAGAAACCTGCCATTAGGGCATGCACGATTTCAAGATGTCACCCGATAAAGGTTTCTGTATCAACTTCCTAGATAATGAGCGAGAAGTCGATAGGAAGTGATCTACCTGCAGAGAGAGCCTACTGACACGAAAGCATATTGTGTCAGAGTTGAAGGAGTTACTATGCAAGGCCGAAACTTGATGCAGTTACTAATGCTGAATGGAAACGAACATTCGTGCAAGTGAAAAATGGACTGAGGTTGAGACATTCTTCTTGAACACACATAACAACCACGATAATTGACTTGGAAGCATTTGACCTCTGAAGATACAGTGCAAAACCATCCGAGATAGCTACCAATGAGGTTCGACTAGTCGCAAGACAAACGGATTACCCAACCCAGACATAAATGCTGACAAAGTGTCATGTTCAGAGAGTGATATGTTGGCTTCAAAGACAAGTACAAAAGATGGATTCTTTTTCCCAATCCCCACCATTACTGGAAAGTACCTCTTTATTTTTGTCGACCCTTGGGGAGGATAACATTTTATTATTTGTATAAAGCTCATCCCTGGGATGAGGTCCTTCTAAAGTATTTTAGCGGAACCCTAGTGAAGGAGGTGGTTTTGACGCTTTTCATGCTTAGAGAGTTTGAAAAGACACGTGACGAGTCAATTAGTTCATTCCAGCGTAAGATTTTTAACAGAAGCGCGGAAAGTAAAACTCGTCATTTTTACGGAGTCGAGAAAATAAAAGTAATATCCATAAGTGTTATTTTTCAGCCAAATTTGAGACCCTCAAGCTCGAAAAAGGATAAAATGATGCAGTGGAGAGAACTCTAATCGACCATGTTTAGTCATTGCATACATTTTTACGTAAATAGTCTAGTCTGGTGCAGGAAAAGCAAAGCTGCATATTGAATAGACTGTTGCGTCGGCTCATTTAACGAGTTCGAATAGTCAAGTATTCGCAAATATTTTCATGTTTGCAGAGAGTCACGAAAGGGCTTTAAAGAGGACTCCATAGTTTTTCTGCTCAAGAGTTCAGTGATTAAAAGTACACAACATGTTGTCGAAATGATTCATTTTTTAAACACGACCTATTACTTTTGCACATAAAACTCAGTAATTTATGATAACTTCTCTTTATTATGAGGTAAAAATATCGTAGAAATCGAACTTCCTAAAGGTCGAAAGGAATAAAATAATAGTATTTTATTCACCAAAAGCTCTGACGTGATTGAAAAATACAAAGTTATTTTCACCATTTCATTTTTGAGGAGACAATAAAAAGAGGTTTTCTACCGCAAAAATTCCAAAGGAAATATCACGCTGATCGATGAGACCATTCAATGGGTGTTTTCTTCCATGTAAAAACACTTTTAATTATCTTGCATTTAATCCGATCTAGTTTTTCATTTTAGGCTTCTACGACAATTTTTTAGGAGCAGTATAGGTTTGAAAATCACTCGTTGGGAGTGCATAGGGATTTTCCTCGATATCGATGGTCACACACAATAATTTCTCTGACATGTAAAATTACCGTGGTCGCATGTCAGTTTTTATCGTACATAAAGCACACACAAAAAGAATTTTGTGTAACTAAGAAAAGTCGCGACAGCATCGTGAGTTTTTTCAAAACATAAACATTCTTCCGCAAAATGCTCTAACTTTCTCCCAAAAGGTTCTCCAAGGCTCTTAATCGATCATTTTCGGTTATTTGGACCAATCATTCTTGATTGGAGGGAACATGCGCACATGAAACACACGATGCGTGAAGCAATTGACATGACCCGACAACATTGCGAGCTTTGAAAAAGCTGTGGACTTTAACAAATTTTGTCTGCATTGAGAAACGAAAGATCGAGTGGCATTAATGGCTTGGCCTTTAGTGAAGGCTTGGGATAATCTATGTACAATTTTTTATCATCCATCGACACGGCAAGCATCATTGGTCGAAGGAAAGTTATTTTCTCACTATATTACCCCATAGGGAATGTGACATTTCTTTATTTGGATCATGGCTGGGTGGACAATCTACCGCATCAAACATGGCGCATGTGACATGCACAGCTACGCAACTCAAATATGGGACGATAGATATAAAAAATATCCAACGACTTGGTTAAGCATCATTTGCTTTTACATACATGAGATTTGGTAGAAAGAACGGCTCCTCACGTGGCTACGAGTCTCGTGTCGCAAACTTAATTGTTGAGTGTCTCCGAGAACGATGTTCAGTGGTGTGAGGTGGTTTTCAACATGAAGGGACAAACTTACTTGAGCCAAGGATGGTAAGCCTGAAGAATTTTGACTATGGCTCCATCCTAGTCTCATTTTCTCTGAAAGAGGATTCCACTCCTCATGCGCACGATCACCTAGCTGACCCTGTGGGGCCAAGATATCCTCATATGTTGCAATGGGTTTCGTGATGGCGTGCCATGGTGGCGATGGAGGTCCAGTAGGCACGATACACGCCTTAGTTTTTTGTAGTGGTTGAGAATTCGGGTATTCATGATCGAGGACTTCCCATATGTAGGATGGACTAGATGGGTGACGATATGGTGCTCACACCGGAGTGCAGGTGGGATGAATTAGGTAAAAATTCTCATTTTGAATTTTTGTGTTTATAGATAATCATCTAATATTGATGATCAAAATATTAATGCGGATGTGGGTCTAAAGCGCGTACCAGAGCAGTTGCTTCACATTGGTATGACCGACGAGCGAGCCCAACCCATAGCAAATAGTACCACCACGTAAACGAAGCGTACGTTGAATTCTTAACATGGTTGGAACACGACAACTCGTAGAGGCTTACTTTAGATGTCCCATAGACTAGGGCCGATGATTTGCGTCTCCGATGCTCGTAGGGCATGTGACCGGGAGTTCCCGTGTCCAGTTCCGAATAGTACTCATTGCGGCCGAGTGGTGTGCGCTATAGCTTGCTATCATGATCATCATCATGGATAGTTGATATTAATCCTAGAATACATTTGTTTTTGTGTATCAAGATATTTGGATCATAAGAAGGATTTTGAAGTCTATGAGCATGAATGATGTATATTTTTTCTACAAGCTTTGATGATGACTATTATTTAACCCTAATGATGATTACTACTTTTTACGTTGTCTCGAGTATCTTGTTCGGAAGATGTGATGGAATATTGTTTTAATTTACTTTTAATGCTCATCAAATTTATGCTGCTTTAGCATTAGTCGATGCATTAGCTAAAGTATTTGAGATTTCTTGAAATGTGTTGATAGTCAATGTAATCAACCGCCTTTTCCAAGAGAGCGAACCCTAAAAAGCATTCTTAACATAGAGATGAAATCCTAACTATAAGAGACATTAGTTCAAATGTAATACAATGAGTTGCGAAATATAAGCTAACAATCAAACGCTGATCAAATTTGAAAAATGCAATGGCATCATATAATAGCTCAATAGATACTGCACTACATTATGTTATGTTGCTCGATTTGTTTGACCAAGGCAAACATGAATTAGAAACTAACTCATCGATTAGGTGAAAAGATAACCCAAGCTACTTTCGAAGCATAAATTTCCAAGTACTCGCAGAAGCACCGTCAGCCAGATCCAATGTAAGCTAGAGCGAAACATCTGCATATCCTCAGATATATCAAGAGAATTATGAGAGCAAAGTAGTGAAATTACATAAGAAAAATAACTAATATATGGCACACACTTGTAAAAAATGTAAACAATATACAAGGAAAATCACATATGGAGGCTTACCAAGAAAGACACAGCCATATTCAACGAATTCGCGGAACCTTTGCAAGTACTAGAAGTTTAACGATGTAAGGGCCATACCACATAGGAAAGCGAACTTACCAGACACCTAGCTTGTCGTGTGCTGTGATCAGTAACTAAGCACCTCGCGTCTCTACTCGAATAGACACGAGGATTAATGCTTTGATCATATCGTGCCTTGTACACGCGATTTTTATGAGCCTTAGCGACTAATCCAATAGTCGCAACAAGTTTCATATAAGCGTCACTAAGTATAAAAATGCTCCTCTCTTAGAAGTGGTCGGTAATAAATCAATGCCGTAGTTTTAATGACAAGACTTTCACATTCAATTGTTAAAATAGCTTCCAAAGCGTAATAACTGAGGTTGGAAAGGAGTAAAACGAAAGAGATGTCATCGCAAAGAGCAGTGAAGATGCCCACAAGGCTGAAAAATATCAGCATGGCGTAGCTTAGTTTTATCAATTCTCGACCATCCCGTTGACCTATATTAGTTTTTAAACTTTGTTTACAGCTTAGATTTTTTCCATTTGCTTGTGGGCATAAGATGATATAATTTTTCATGGGAATAAAGCCGAGATGAGCGGAGAAATTTCAGAGGATCTGAGAAAATGTTTCGAAAGTGGATACCATGAGGTCAGTAGCTGATGGCTTGGTGTACATCAAACCTAGCAATTACTGCGATTGAATACGAAAATAGTTGGCGGCTATCATTGCCGCTCTTGAGATGTGAGGCGTGCCTTGGCCCATTTGGTAAAATAATCTATAGCAAGAATAATATACCCATGCCTTTAGAGGAGGGGCTACATGTAACAAAATCAATGCATTTTTCAAACGAGCCGTAGCTTATATGATTGAGCATGAGCGAGCAGAGTATGCATACGTTCGATCGATTTGACGATTGTGACATTTTCTAACCATAAAGATCACAATATTTAAAGAGTGACGACTAGAAATGCTAGCGTTAGCGATATCTTTGGAGCGAGGAAAACCTGAGGCCTATGGCCACCACATTCTCTAGAGTGGAAATCATTTAAAGGTCTTCTAGAAGCTTTCTTACGATGTGTTAAACAATGTCAAAAAGAGCAGACCTTGGAACACATGAAGGTAAGAGAGTATCACCAAAAATGTTATACTTGGACTGGTATCAAATTCTATGACGATCAAATCACGATAGTTCGCAGAAAAGTTTGGGTTTGAAGATATATAATGATATCTCCATGCCAAGGATTGAGAGTACCTGACGTCACGCAGATTCATCGCAAGATGATCATTTCTTCCACGATCTCGCATTTGAAGTATAGGGAGAGTCACACAAAATTTCAGCAAATACAGAAGAGTGATTTCTTTGGTTTCCGATTTTTCAAATTCAAAATCAAACTCTCGTAGAACAACTATCCACTTCTATTAATTTCACAAGCCTTTGGTCCGAAAATATACGACATGAGGGTTGCAACCCGCGAAGATCACACAGTAGTTTTGCGTAACACTATATAGTGACTGACAATGTTGGACAGCATTGGAACCACCAAGGCGATTTATCCACATGTATGTATTTAATATCGCGTAGGTGTAAGGTTTCGACTTAAATAATAAATCACATGTTCGATGGTAGATTCATATTCTTGAACCAATACCATTCCTATGGTGGAATATGATGTGGCTAAATAGAAAAAAGTAGTCTGCGGTGATAATCGAAAGTGGATGCAAAAAATGGTGCATGGGTCGATGCGTGTTTAAATGCATCAAGATTTAATCAGTAGCCTCATCAAAATAATGGGACGTCCCATTGACTGCCGAGGAAACCTTTGAGTTAGCTCACTTGTACAGTTACTGTATATAAATTGACGTAACAAAATTTATTTTCCCTGAAAAGCTTTTGGAGTTGGATAAGAGTAGAAGGAGGAGTTAAATTTGTTAGTCGTAGTATTTTTTCACTTGTTGGTGATGACTAGTTGTAATAGCCAAAGTTTTCCAATGCGCCGATCTAAAAATTTGTCAAATTTGCCGAACTGGAAAACACCCATAAAACTTTTTTTCCCTCCTACCTTTCGGTCACTCCGCCCATGGCGGAGATGAAAGCCTCATTATCAAATCCTACCTGGCCACAGTCGACCATACTAGTCTACCCACCGCATCTAAAGAGGCGATCCAAATCTATTCAAAGCAGCCTCATAAGTTAGGAATTAAGGCATTTCTCCCTTTGGAAAACTATCCAAAGCCAAAAACCTCCATCTCGCTATGGGCCGGCTCATACGCGTACCTTCCTACCGCATATGCTGAGAGTTGTTTACAGCCCTAGGTCGGCGCCTACTAATACACCCCTTAAGTCTCGACAATACATAGACCATAACTCAAGCCGATTTTGGAGGTGTTTTCTACAGAGGTTTAATAGATATTTCAAGGAACCAGAGCATACTATCATCTCGAGAAGACATTTTTTGGCTCCACATGAGAAGACAAATTTCGTCTTCAATGTGATCATGAGCCCGAAGATGCGCTTACTGAGCAAAAGAGTTCTTTGCTCGAGCTCATGCTACTACATTCAAAGCCCTCCGAAAAGGAACAGATAGCACCAGAAAAAGCAGCTGTCGAAAGCCGAAGATATGGCATGACCAGAGAGACCTCCTTCATCTAAAAGCGGAGGGTTTGAAAGGTAGAAGAACCTCCTTCACATTTATAAAGCGCCAGTTACGATCGTATCACCATCTACCAAGCGAAGCCAAGAGTTGAAAGAATACTCAGCATGTTACTGTCCAGTGAAGAGGCACTCCTTCATTCATGAGCAGGAGGACCAGTGAAACGAGATCAATTCTAGAGTTTTCACCGATTGATAGACAGAATTTTAAACACAATAGGAGACAAATGATTGAACTTGAGAGAAATGATGTAAAAACAAAGGAGGGAAAGTAGAGGTACCACTATAATCCAAGAGGATACGCTTGTCTCTTATCGAGGTTTCTTTCCAAAAGCGCGTCCTGGAGCCCAATTTGCATGGATAGTAAGCAGAGTCGCGTGCACATGGGCCGGTGATGGTAATTATTTCGTCAAAAAGTTACTCATCTTCACATGCTCATGAAAGAGTATCTTTCAGATAGATCATCCACCGAGTGGGACGAGAAGGCAAAATTATGTTTAGCTTTCCAAAGGAGGTATTTCAACTAAACACATTTGGTAATAAAATGCAAGAAGTATTATGGCATGCTTCTCCAGGTTCCATAACAACTTTCAAAAAAAATGATGCACACCACTATTTCAAATAAAGGTCTACTCCTATAACAGAGGTCAAAGATACCTTGCTAGTACATTTTGAGTAGAGGAAAGGTGGCTAGGAAGCTAGCGCCTTTCTGATAGACAGAGGATGAAAAAGTCTAAGTGAATGCAACTCGAAGTTGTGCACTCATAGTCATGAGAGAAGTTCAAACATCACCTACCAAACCTAAATCAACTTCAAGACAGACATCATTTCCTCTAGAGCATCAAGGAAAATAATGCCGCCTTGGGTTTTCTGTGCTGTGAAAAGCTACCTCCTCCAAGGTATCAAAGAGAACCTCACATAACACAAATGACATCGTATGAGTGAATACAAAGCCAAGAACCGGAAAAAGGGATGTTAAATTTGGTGAAGCTGAGCCCCTTATCAAGTATAGAAAGCAATGCCACTCAAAGGACACATCTATAGTCCTTCGTATTATTCCGCATCAAAATTTCCTCCTACAAATATGTATAACGCATGAGGACATTTTCATCCCTTAAATGACAAGCGTACAAAGTTTAAATCCTCAAAAGGATTGTTTCATTTCAAGAAGGGGTTAGGCTCATAAAGGAACTTCTCTTTTTCCACTACGAGATTTATATGGAAAAAGAGTATCAAAGTTATGATTTAGAAGATAAAGGATTCAAGTTTTGTTTAAAAAGGCATTTTCAAAACTTTTCTTAAAGCCCTCACCAAGTGAGAAAAGGATTTTGGCTCGTTCGCTTTAAAAAAGGGGGTTAAGGACTCGTTGCAAACCCTTCTAAATACTCTATACACTAGGCCACATTCTTATTATTGTTCTCTCGACCGAAACAAAGGGTTTTCTAACTAGTTTGCATGTTTGGAGTTTTTTGCTTGCGTAGCGCGCCCGGAAAGCACGCGACGCCTTCGAAAGCACTTTTACAAAGGTTTCATCATCGCGCCGTGCGCCCGTAGCGGCGCGCGCTCCCGTGGGCGTTGGTCCGCCGGCCCGACAGGTGACCCGACAACATTTCTTGCGCGGCACTCTCTCCTTCAAACGCGCTCGCGCCTATAACAAGCTCAAAAAACGCCTCCAAATTGCTTCAAAGTGGCTCCAACTTGCAAGCAAAGATTGCAATGGTGTTTCAAGGTATTTTTTGTCTAGCTCTTAAATTCAAAAACTACTAGATAGGGTTTTAAAGTAAAGGCCGCGGTGTAAGTCAAGTTTTTTTATGAATATTTTGAAAAAGAGTAGTGAAGATGGAGTGAATGTTAATCCTAGCCGCAAAGAGCTTAAAACTATCTCAAATTGCTCAAACATCACATTTCTTTTTCTAAGGGGGTTGTCAAGCATTTGGGACATTTAAACCGCCGTGACATAAACCCATAACTTCGTCAACCGTATATACCCAAGAAAAGGTGCTCGGAAGGTTTGAGTTTTTTATTTTGTTGTAGCTAGATTAACCAAAATAAAGAAGCATGCGCAAAGGTGGTGGTTCTACCGATGATTAAAACCTCACAAACTGCCCTCAAAAAGTATCGAAAGAAGAAACACAGGGTTTTGAAAGGTGCAACTCGTGGGTCTATGTTCAAACAAAATAGTAGTAATTTGTATGAGCATTTTTGACCTTTCAAAAGTCTCTTCTATGTGTTGAAAGGACAAAAATAGTGTTTGACCTTTTCACATTCCATAAAGCAACATTCATGGGTGAAACTACCATTACATTTGATAGCATTGTCAAACTTCTGCTGTGAGAAAACAGTGAAGTATGTCAGTAAGAATGTCAGTTGAGAGGAGTTTATTGTTGTTTGACCGTTTACAGTCTTTACCTACATCAAAAACTGTCTTATCACCTTATCCTATAAATACGTTGACCTTTGATTGTGTATTTTCTTTTCGCCTGACTATGTGATGATTATTGCATCTACCTATTGATTGGCACACAAAGAAAGGGCAGGGTTTTGAAGGAGCGCAGATCTTATACCAAAGGAAACATTTTACACAACATTTGAAACCATTGTTGCCTTATCAAACAAAGTTGATTGACAATGAGACAACGTAGTTTTGTTTGAGAAGACATTTCAAGAACTTTTCAGGATACAGGCTTTGCAGAGCATCTATAACAAGATGCCTCCCAGCAAGGATAGTAGGAGGGATCGATGAAGAACACAAGACAGAAGAGTGTCACCATGAAGAAAATCAAAACAAATAGATGATGAGGGCAAGCAAATACAAACATGGATCATGAAGGGAATTCTGCCAGCACAGGCAAGTACCGCCTCTCCCTAGCAAGGGGCCATGACTTCTTCACCAAAGCTAGAATGCCAAGCAACAAAGAAGAAAACCCAAGAAAAGTCAAGGAAGCAGAAGGAAGCGCCCGCACTAAAGTGAAGAAAGACACATCGTGTCTTGGAGATTTTGGCCATCGCTTCGAACATATTTCTAAGAACCCTTGAGGGTCATACTCACCTATTTTGGGAAAATTTTGACATGCTTTGGTTTTTTGGCATTTTTGAATTTTTGGTCAAAACTCATGAAATTCGCTATTCGCCTTGGGGGGATCGTCAAAGGAGGAGAATTGTATCATTGGATGCCATAATTTCTAGGAGCACACATTTAGCGATTTTCGTAACATTTGGAGATCATTTTATCCTCTTGGGCCTGGAGAAAAATGCTCTCGCTTTTCGTACACTCGCTTCCGCCCACGCGACCGTAATTTTTGGTTTTTTACACATGTGTTCAGTTTTGGAGGACTTCCAGTACTCCATTGGGAAAATTTCAGTTTTTCCAGAAAGTAGACACTTAGAGATTTCCAACGAGCTATCATGAGCCTCGTTTTGACATCGAAGGTCGCCAAATGTTTCTGCAATGCGGGACCTTTTTCGATGTAAATTTTGAATATTTTTGTAAATTTTGAACCTTTAAAAATCGTATATTTCCTCATGTGTTATTTAGCTATTTTTGCACATGAGAAGTTATGAAAAAAGTCAATTTAATTCCTTATTTTAGCATTTTTAGATATTTTATGAGATATTTTGTGCCTTGGGTCGGCAAAGCCCTTAAGGACAAGTTTAGATATTTATTTTGAACCAACGTGGCTAGCTAGCCGCCTTGGTTGGTTTTCCCTCCTCCTCGCTTATATATTCCAAGAGGATTCATTGTAATAGGAGGCTGAACTTGGATGATAGAAGCAATATATGGTCAATAAGCTTTGGAAGAAATACTTGTCTCATGCTTTTTGATTTCCTCTTGGGATGTTCTCAGATGATGAAAGAGGATTGTTGTTGATTCAAGTGACTTGGTAGAATGGTATAGTGTCTCTTTCTTTGTTTTTTATTCTAGTTTTCATTCATAAATACATGTTTGCCTACATGAATTTGAGAGAGAACAAATTTGAGACATGCCCTGAGGCACCTCAAATTTCCCCGTTTCTTCATAGCTTTCATGTTTTCCTCTTTCCTACGTCACATTAAAGAATTCTTAACTACTCTTTAATAACTTATGGATATTGTTGCTGATTTCCCATCCATGGTTTTATACATGCTAAGTATGATTTATGGTATGCCCTACTTACCTATGGCTAGTTATAGCTCCATTCATGAAATTTCTCTTTTGCTGATTAGATTATCATTTTGTTGAACCAAGGAGGCCTAGTTTCGATCTAGTCATTTGTCTAAGACTATGCAAATATGGTTTTAAAAGTGCCTAAATAACTTAAAGTACCGTGTTTAGCATTCCGACATAGTGTTTTGAGTTGTTCTGTCCGTCTTGTTTTCCCAAAGTCTGACAGCTATTTCGGTTAGAGAGTTGTACCTTCTATGCATGGATCGAATGTTTATTTCTATGTATTTATTAGCTTATAGTTACATTTCTCATGATTAATGTTTTTCTCCCTACCATGTTTATGTCACTAATAAACTAGTTATGCTTAGAACCCTTTTTTGTTCCCAAACTTGATGTCCATTTTGTTCCATTTTTCCTAAAAGATCCTCACCGAATCAAATCAGCCCTTCAAATGTATCACCGTCCGGGAGGCTTTCTAGATCTTTTCGACCCCATACCCCCGCCTGATTCGACACATTTTTACCTATCTTATATCTTTCTTTTGATCAAGCCATTGCTCACAACTAAAAAAACCAAAACCAAAAACCTACTTCATAACTAGAATACAACCGTAACACAATAAGCAAACACACAGATATCCCTTACACATATAGAGAGAGCCCCTCGAGTCCGTGAAGGCTAGGTCCTTGGGCTCCAAAGATTGGTTTGATGTTACACTGCCATTTGGCTTGCCAATCACCCAAATCACGAGACCTTAACATAATGGAGATCAGCCACAATTAACCGAGTACATAATAGTCTAGCAAACTCTTTGATATTCATTAGTCTTCAAAACTTAAATAGGAAAGTAGTCCATAGAATCATTTAGGAGTAAACTATTTTTTTTCTCGCCACCCTAGCAAAGTGATGAGACAAAGCTTTAGAATACTTTAAGTAAACCATAGGGTCAGACATAAAAACTCAAACCCCAAAACATTCCGCATTGGTTTTTCCCCTAGTTACCGGTGGTGGACCATAGCTACATCTTTACAAGAACAACCAAGTTCCACCCGGTGAATCCACTCTAAGCCTCTAGTAGGCCTAAAAAAATCCATAAAGACTAAAATTTCACAAACCATACCTTTCTCGCTAACTCATCCTTCCAAAAAAAAAACTTAACTTAGGTGAAACTCGTAATCAATGACAAAACTAAGTATAACCCTAGCGATTCAGAAAGCCTCACCTAAACATGGGGAGATCGCCATAAACCTTCTTGCCAAGAGAATCATTAGCTTGTCTAGATGTACTTAGCAACCTGAAACCAAGTGAATCACTCTTCGCAAGTTTCCATCTCAAAGTTTACATAAAACTTTTTCCCAAAGCATCTTCGATAGCATTGGTGGTGAAACATAGTTTGTGAAAATCCAATTCGGCGACCCACTCAGATCATCTTAGTTTTGACCATCCTTCACTTTAAAGATAACCTTAGAGAGGCCATCCATCCAAAACATTCACAAGTACCACCCTCTCTAAACTCTAGACTCGAAATCAAGCCTACGAAGAATCTGCACCAAATCTCATCTAGACCCAAATCCCCCTATCATAGTAAGATGACCTGCAGAAGATTCTGTGGCAAGTTTTCGAAATCGACAATCTAGGCTACCGATAGGTCCATCCGTAAAGCAAGATCGCACCCGAACATCTCACCGCCCCCTCACAGGATTCCCCCTTTTGACTTAGAATCAAAGAAAAACCCTTTCGGCCAAGTCACAAAGTAAGATAGACTTCGACGATCTCGAGCCCTTAGATCTTCCGCAGAGTCCTAGTAGAAAAGCCTTCACCTACCACACCTCCCGATTTTCGCAGTCTCCATCACTTTGGCTCATACCATCCCAAATCTCGCTCAAAGCCAAGTCACTAGTCCAAGTACATCCGCCACACCTACCCAAACCACTACAGCCTGGGCAAACCACCTCACCATCCCACAAGCCCTCATCTTGTACATCATCCATTAGCTCCCGTCATGGCGGTATCGTACGCACTCCTTGGTGTTTCCATAGCCCTTGGCTCCCCACCCCATGACTATCAAGCCAAAATCCCACACTCTTCTCGTGAGAAGAGGCTGCTGCACAGCCTCAATAAAGATGTAAGTAGGTTTAGCGATACTTTTGAATACTTGGAAGTACAAGACGAAACCGTCGAATGAGAATGTTCTCCCAAAGTCCGGGCGAGAACCCAAAACATGGTTTAAAAAGCTTGCCTCCAAACAACATCCACAACATCCCGTAACTCTACCAAGTCTTCACAAACAAGTGGAAGTCCGGAAGAACCCCATTCAAATCATGTCCGAACATAACAAATCTAAAACGTGAAAATGGGGAAACTATCCAGTAAGTTACCGCACTAGGTTCAATGAAAGTTAGTGTATAATGCCCTCCCGCCGCCCCAAACCCCCGCTTGGTCTTAGCCTTGGAAAAAATTCCCCGAGGGTTTTGACCCGTACATGACTTATCGCCCAAGAGAAAAGGACCCCCCCTACTCCAGAGGAAATGCAACAAGTAGCCATAAAAGCAAGCCAATCTCAGTAAAAGAGCTTTTAACCAGACGGAAGGAAAGTCACATACCGGGATGAGGTCTCCACTTCATCTCCTTCCTTAGATCCTAGAATAGATGACTTAGTCAAGACCATGGCCAAAATGTGGGAAAAGATAAGTGAGAAGGCCCTCACAGGGGACAATCGCCAAACCCTCCAAACGTAAAACCGGAACCAAAATTTTAGGAGGAAATAAAATTTCAAAAATGTACTCAAGGGAAAATGACCAACAAATTAGGCTACCATTTAATGAAAATTATGTGGAAGAAGATGATTAGATATGTAACCCATTGATGAAAGTCATTTGAACCTCATAGGGTCCGATAATGAGAGTGAGGTTAGTGTATCTCTGCTTAAGAAGAACAATCTTTCTTCTCCGAATCGTGATGAAACCAACTATGAAGATCCCGAGGATCTGGCCATAGATTTCCGTAATGCTATAATAGAAGCTCACAGCAAGAGGACCTTAGAAGAAGGAAAAAATCAAGACAACTCTAAGAAAGGTAGCTCGTACACCGGCTAAAAACCCCCGATACTATGCTTAAGAAAGAAGTAAATAGTAACAAAATTATAGCTCTATAGGAAAAAATGACCAAAATAAAGATAGGGTTACCCAAACTAGTATTGACTCGTATGCTCCTAGTACTTCCACAAAGATTCCCGAGGTGGCTTTGGCAAACAAAATCTGAAACAGAGCCAACAAACCTCGTAACATATGAGGAGAAGGCTGTCATGGTTGAAAAGGCTAAACAAGCATGTCTAAATTGGGTAAATACCTTTCATTGAGGGAGAGATCGCCATGATAAAGATTACCATGCCTCTCAATCGAACTTATCACTCAAGTGCCCTATAAATCCCAAGTGTTAAAAGTCCCGAATCTAGGAAATGATAACACCCTTAATCTAGCCGATGACACCTCGAAGTGTTGTTTGGTCCGAAATAGAAGTGAAATTTTTAGGAAGGAACCACCCTTCCCTTTTACATCACTTCAAATATCCATGACCAAATCCTTCACAATGCCATGCTAGAATTCGTGAGCTCTGCGTATAATCTTATGTTGAAGGTTGCAATGGAAAGATTAGCCCGGAAATCACAAGACCATACAAAGACTTGGTATTCTTTTGATTCAAGTAGAGTTATATTGTAGGTTTGATCAAAGACCTTTGCTTCGCCTTTGGCCCAAATACCTCGCAAAACATCTAATCATGGACATAGTGGTAGCGTAAATCCCTCCTGCTACCGACTCTATCCGTATCTTGGGGAGCCAAGCTCTATGAAATATTCAACTCGGATATGTTCTATGCCACTATTCCCGTGTTTGACCAAACAAGAATACTCTATCGAGAGTCACACATGAAATACATGATTAAAAGAGCCAAGAGAGGCCGATAACATTCCAATTTATCTTTGCATTCCGACTCGAACTCCTTTAATTTCCGTACTAATCGATTAGGACATTGAAGAACAAAGGAAGGAACCGAAACATACTTAGACCCACCACATCACCTGCCCCTAGTTCTCTATGATGAACTAGATACTCAAAACTACCATGATCATGAACAACTATGTTTCGAGGAAAGTAGGTATGTTCCTTCGAAATAGGAATAGAGAAAGAAGCAAAAAACCATCATGTACTATCAAGCGAATTGCTCAAACCTTAGTCAAACACCAAAGAGAACCTTCGAAACTTTTTTAGGATAAAGGCATTAGAAGACTTACATATCACAAATATTTTCTAACTCGTATATGGAAGCTTGATGTTTTTACCATACCTCAAAGATTTACCATCACACAACTCTTCCTCTCGCAAGGTGAAACCTTGACTGTAGCCATAATGTGCCTCAAGAACACTAATGCATATCCCTATAATATAAATTTATCCCCCCTCACCAAGACCCATGATAGTTCTGGTTGAAAAGTGCTTAATCATATTCCTTTACAAGGTGATGTTTCGAAATATAGTCAAAAGATTCCTCGCAAAGTAGACAAACATAAAGATTTTTTCTCAAAAGATACTGAAGTAATTCCAAGCCAGACTAAAATTGCAAAACCACTGGATATAAAAAATAGCTCTTAAGAAAGCCATGTTTCCAAATTTTGAATTTCGCACATTTACATACGCCTTGATGATGTCATTATTTATTTCAAAATGACCAAGAGTATATGCATTACTTAAGGAAGATGTACGTAAAGGAAGGAGGGAAATCAAGAGGTACAAAGAGGTACAATCAGAAGATATGGGTTCATTCAGAGATTCTTGCATGAATCCTTATGTCATGTCAGAAAGAGAGAATTTTCCAACTTTCTTTTCAAGAGTTAAATGGACCAAGAATGGATATAGACCTTACGAGGATAAGATGCTTAAATTTCGTCATTTCCAAGATTTCGAGTTTGAAACATTTTCATTCATTGTATATACCATTGTTTTAAACATAGATTAAATAAAAAATTCAAAAAAACAATAGAAGATAGAAAAGAGGGCGGTTGAAAAATAGATAAAGGCCCCATGCTCCAAAAATAGTCCTTCGTAAAAGCGCGCAAGTCTAAATGCCGCTACCAAAAGACTAAATGTCTCTGCCTGGCCTATCTAGCCTAATCATAGCCGAACATGTTTAAATTTATTTGCCGATAAGTTAGTGAGTGAAAAAGATGGTCAAAATTGTAAGCTTGACTTTATCAAAAAGAGTAGATTAGGAAAAGATAATCGGCTCCAATAATGCACCAAAACAGTAACCGTTAAAGAGGGAAGGATGAAAAACAAAATTGTGCATCCTAGCCCTATTTTTCCTAGTTTCCATTTCTCCGTAAAATAATATGTGTGTGCAAATTTTGTCTTTCATACAAATACATGACAAATCGATCGTCTAACCATGATTTGATCATCTTTCAATTTCATGTTTTAATGGAGAACAAAACTCACAAATAGCTTAATCTTGACACTTAATTCAGCTTCTTTAGGTAGAGTAATGAAGGAGTTCATCACTAATTCAACTCCTGAAAGCAGACATAAGGCGGTAGAATTGTATAGGTTCAATTTTCAAAAAGAAAATATATGTTGTCAAAAGGGTAGCTAGTCCAAATGCACCCAAAAGAAGAAAAAAAAAATGTTATGAAAGATAGTGGGTTAGGTAGAAAGATTGGTTGGATGCCGACTGCGTCGTCTCTTTTCGAAGTAGCATCAAGAAAGCGTGAAATTTGTGCCAATGGGTAAGGCACCGGTCTTCATAAGCCAAAGATCCGGGGAAATTCCGGACACCTCCCGAAAAGGAGCTGTACCCCCAAATGGAGCCACCGTTAGTCATCGCATTTTTCACTACAGGTGATGACCAGTTGTACAGCTAAGTTTTCCATCACCCAATCTAAAAATTTGTCAATTTTTCCACCGTTTTAAAACACCCATAAAATTTTTTTTTTTTTTTCCTCCCTACCTTTTCGCCCCGCCATGACAAGATGAAACCTCATTATCAAATCCTACCTAGCCTCATCCATACTAGTCTCCATTTACCTCCATCAAGGACACTATCCAAATCATTCAAGTCACTCTCCCATAAGTTAGGAAGTGGCGCTTAAGGCATTTCTCCCTTGGAAAACTATCCAAAAGCCAAAAACCCTCCATCTTCTATAGACCACTCACAACAGACCTTCCTACTCGCTAATGAAGTTGCTTGCGCCCCTAGGTCACGCCACTAATACACCCTTAAGTCTCAGGAATACATAGACCATAAGTCAAGCCGATTTTAGGTGTTTTTACAGTTGTTTAATGGATCTTTCAAGGATAGAAACATACCGCATCTCGAAGATGCTTTTTGGCTCCACATGAGAAGACAACCGCTTCTCATTGCATCTTGAGCCCGAGATACAGCTACAAAGCAAAGAGTTCTATATCAAGCTCATGCCACCACATCCAAAGCCCGAAAGGACAAAGAAAGGAAAAGCCAACACCGTCAAGGGGCCGATGATATGGCATGACTAAGAACCTCCTTCATCTATAAGTAGAGTGGGTTTGAAGACCGAAGAATCTCCTTCATCTATAACCATAGGGTTAAGAGCGCCTCCTTCATCTACATACAAGGTATGCTGCAAAGAGGTCGAAAGAATATCGTACATTTTGTCAAGTGAAAGGCCTCCTTCATTCATACAGAGGGCCAGAAAAGGATCAATTCTAGAGTTTTCTACCGATCGATAGACAAATTGTAAACACAATAGGAGACAAGCTGAACAGAAATGATGTAAAAAACAAAGAAGGGAAAGTACAAGGCTCATCAGAATTCAAGAGGTTAAACTTGTCTCTTATCAAGGTTTCTTCTAAAAGCAAGCCCGGAGCCCAATTTTGCCGATAATTATGTGGGACAAAGCCATGACACAAAGCGTTGATGGTAATTATTTGTCAAAGTTAGTACTCATCTTCTCGTTCATGAAAGAATGTATTTTCATATGGATCATCACAAGGACAAGAAGGAAAATTATATTTAGCTTTCCAAAGGAGGTATTTCCCCAACTAAACACATTTGGTCATAAAATGCAAGAAGGATTACGTACGTTTCTCTGTGTTCTATAACAACTTTCAAAAACAATGATGCACACCACTATTTCAAATAAAGGTCTACCCTATAACAGAGGTCATAAAGATACCTTGCTAGTACATTTTGAGCGCAGGAAAGGTGTGTTAGAAGAAGCGCCCTTCTTGATAGATGAGATGACAAGTCTATGAAGTACTGCAATCGAAGTTGTGCATTCACAAACATGAGAGAAGTTCAAACATCACCTACCAGCTAAATCAACTTCAAGAAACAGACATCATTTCCTCCGCAGCATCAAGGGAAAATAATGCTAGTTTGGGTTTTCAAAGCGTAAAGCTACCTCCTCCAAGGTATCAAAGAGAACTCACATAACACAAATGACAAGAAATGAGCGAATACAAAGCCAAGAACCGGAAAAAGGGATGTTAAATTTGGCAGCTTGAGCCCCTTATCCAAGATAGAAAGTTTTTCCACCAAAGGACACATCTATAGTCCTTCGTATGGCTCACCGTGCCCCTCCCACAGTTGCGTATATCAAAAGGAGGACATTTTTCATCCCTTAAATGACAAGCAGACAAAGTTTAAATCCTCAAAAGGATTGTTTCATTTCAAGAAGGGTTAGGCTCTTAAAGGAACTTCTTTCCTAATTACGAGATTATATGGACAAAAGAGTATCAAAGTTATGATTTAGAAGATAAAGGATTCAAGTTTTGTTTAAAAAGGCATTTTCAAAACTTTTCTTAAAAACCTCAGTCACTAAGTGAGAAAAGGATTTTGGCTTGTTCGTTTTAAAAGGGGGTTAAGGACTATTGCAAACCCTTCTAAATACCTATGCTCAGGGCCACACTCATTATTGTTCTCCTAATCAAACAAAGGGTTTTCACTTAGTTTGCATAAGTTTGAGCGTTTAGATCAAGGGCGGCCCGCGCTCGAAAGCGCGCGCCGCCGTGTCCTTGCAGACCCCCACAAAGGTTTCCCACCGCCGCGGCGCGTGCGGCGCCGCCCGTGGGCGTGGTCCCGTCAACCCGACAGTGACCCGACAACATTTCGCACGACACTCTCTCCTTCAAACGCGCCGCGCCTATAAAAAGCCTTTAAAATGCCCCCCGAAATCGTTTTAAAGTGGCTCCAACCTTTCGCAAGAAAAGATTGCAATGGTGTTTCAAGTTATTTTTTATCTTGCCCCCTTAAATTCAAAAAATCCACTAGACAAAGGTTTTGAAGTAGTAAAAGGCCTGTAAGTCAAGTTTTTTTAAGCAGAATATTTTGAAAAGAATAGGCATTTCATGGGAGTGAAATTTTAATCCTAGTCATAAAGAGCTTAAAACTATTCTTAAATTGCTCAAACATCACTTTTCTTTTTCTAAGGGGTTGTCAAGCATTTGGGACATTTAAACTTGCCAGGCATGTAAACCCATAACTCGCTAATTGTATATAACGAAGAAAAAGGTGCTTGGAAGGTTTGAGTTTTTGGAGTTGTTGTAGCCAGATTAACTGCTAGCATAGCAAAGGTGGTGTGGTCTTATTGATGATTAAAACCTTCACAAACTCATTTCCAAACGTATTGAAAGAAGAAACACATGGTTTTGAAAGGTGAATCGTGTATTCATGTTCAAACAACAAGATTCATTGTATGAGCATTTTTGACCTTTTCAAAAGTCTCTTTGTGTGTTGAAAGGAAAAATGTTGTTTGACCTTTCATTCCATAAAGAAGATTCAGCTGGGTGAAAAACTATCACATTACATTTGGAGGTATTATCAAACTTTGTGTGAGCAATAGCAAAGCAAAGAGGCAAATGCTTCAAGTTGAGAGAGTTTATTGTTGTTTGACTGCTAGCAGGTCTTTTTGTGATCACATAAAAAACATCAAGCTCAATACCTTATCCTATAACACTATGGACCTTTGACTGTGTATTTTCTTTTCGTTGACTATGTGATGATTATTGCATCTACCTATCGATTGGCACACAAAGAAAGGTGGTTTTGAAGGAGTTAAGAGATCTTATACCAAAGGAAACATTTTAAGAAGAGACCTGAAACCATTGTTGCCTTATCAAACAGTTGATTGAAGCAGCCTAAGACAGTTTTCTTTGAGAAGACATTTCAAGAACTTTTGAGATACAGGTTTTGCGCAGAGCATCTATAACAAGATGCCTCCCAGCAGGATAGTGAGTGGACGGATGAAGAACACAAAGGATGAAGAGCAGCCACCAGAAGAAAAATCAAACAGTTGATAGACGATGAGGGCAAGCAAATACAAACATGGATCATAAAGGGCACTCTCCAAAGCATGTGCCAGTCGCCTCTCCTAGGCAAGGGGCCATGACTTCTTCACCAAAGCTAGAATGCCAAGCAACAAAGAAGAAAAACCCAAGAAAAGCTAAAGGAAGCTAAAGGGGAAGTGCCCGGCACTAAAGTGAAGAAAGACACATCAGGTCTTGAGATTTTGGCCATCGCTTCAGAACATATTGCTAATAATCTTGAGGGTCATACTCATTTTGGGAAAATTTTGACATACTTTGGTTTTTTGGCATTTTTGAGTTTTTGGTCAAAACCTTTTAAAATTTTCCACTTGGCTTAAGACTGCCAAAGGGAGGAGAATGGCAATTACCATTGGATGCCATAATTTCAGGATCACACACTCAGCGATTTTCAGAACATTTGGAGATCATTTTCCCCCCCGAAATGGCGAAAATGCTCGCTTTGCACACTCGCTCGGTCTATCAGCATACTGTAATTTTTGGTTTTTTACACAAAGTTCAGTTTTTGAGGACTTCTTGTGCATCATATTGGGAAAATTTCATTTTTTCCAGAAATTAGACACTTAGAGATTTCAACGAGCTATCATGAGCCTCATTTCGACACCTGAAGGTCGCTAAATGTTGCCGGCAAGTCGTGGGACCTTTGCTGATGTAAATTTTGAATATTTTTGTAAATTTTGAACTTTTAAAATCGATATTTCCTCATGTGCGTTAGCTATTTTTGCACATGAGAAGTTATGAAAAGTCAATTTAATTTCTTAGCATTTTTTTAGATATTTTATGAGATATTTTGTGCCTTGGGCTTTGCAAAGCCTCAAGGACAAGTTTAGATATTTATTTTGAACCAATGGCTAATAGGCCGCCTTGGTTGGTTTTCCTCCTCCCTGGCTTATATATTCCAAGAGGATTCATTGTAATAGGAGGCTGAACTTGATGATAGAAGCAATATATGGTCAGTATAAGCTTTGGAAGAAATACTTGTCTCATGCTTTTGGATTGCTCTCTGGATGTTCTCGATGAAAGAGGATTAAGTGATTCATGACTTGGTAGAATGGTATAGTGTCTTTGTTTTGTCTTCTAGTTTTCATTCATAAACAGTGATGTTTTTGCTTGCTATAGACGAAGAGGGAGAACAGATTTGAGACATGCCCTCGGAGGCACCTCAAATTTCGTTTCTTCATAGCTTTCATGTTTTCCTCTTTCCTACGTCACATTTAAAGAATTCTTAACTCGCTCTTTAATAACTAATGGAATTGTCGCTATTTTCATTCATGGTTTTATACATGCTAAGTATGATTTACGTATGCCCCGCTTACCTATGGCTAGTTATAGCTCCATCCACAAATTTCTCTTTGACCGATTAGATTACATTTTGTTGAACCAAGGAGGCCTAGTTTCCCTAATTTTAGCCCTTTGTCTAAGACTATGCAAATCTAGCTTTTCAAAGTGCCCAATAACTTAAAGTATTGTGTTTAGGCATTTTTACATAGTGTTTTGAGTTGTTTGTCCATCTTAAGTGTTTTCCAAAGTCGTAGTAGCCATTTTCGAAGTTAGAGAGTTGTACCTCTATGCATGGCTTGAATGTTTATTTCTATGTATTTATTAGCTTATAGTTACATTTCTCATGATTAATGGTTTGCCCTACCATGTTTATGTCAATTCACTAAACTAGTTATGCTTAGAACCCTTTGTTGTTCCCAAATCCTTGATGTCCATTTTGTTCCATTTTACCCAAAGATCCCTTTCACTCTCGAATCAAATTGGCCCTTCAACAAATTTCCTTGTATCACCATCCTGATAGCTTTCTAGACCTTCTCCGACCCCATAGCCTGAAGGTCACTTGATCTGGACATCTTTTTACCTATCTTATATCTTTTAATCGCCTTTCATCCCTCACAACTAAAAAACCAAACGAAAAAACCTACTTCATAACTAGCCTAAAATCGTAACACAATAAGCAAACACACAGATATCTCTTACACATATAAAGAGAGCCCTCTCTCAGGTCCGTGAAGTAGTCCTTGGGCTCCAAATATTGGTTTGATGTTACACTTTCATTTGGCTCGCTAATCAAATTACAAATCACGAGACCCTAACAAAATTGATTATTGCCTCGACCTTGAGAGGATCGACATGAATTCCTTCTCAGGGAACGATGAATCATAGCAATCCACCCAATCGTACACAAAAAAAGCACATTTAGAAGGATCAAACGGATATTGTAATGCCTACATCGCAGAAAAATAGCTTTTAAATATGTGATGATCTTTGCCCATAGAATGGGCCGGTAAGTCATCCAGGTAAGGTTGCACAATATGTTTGATATCGTGAAATGTGTAATACCAAAAAGGTAGTTTGTGATACGAAAAGTTCCCCCATGTACAAATAAACACAAGCTTTTGGGCCGATCGGTAGGGAATATGTTTATTTGATTATATCTCGAAAATCCATCCATAAATGAAAAATTTCATTATCGCGCACAATCGTCAACAACTTCGGTCGATGTAAGGGGTGGAGATAACTTTCTTTCTTTGGGATAAGCTCTATTGACACCCTATACTGATACATACTCTAATAGTTCCCCGTTTTTGTTCACTAGAACAATGTTAGATAACCCAATCAGCTAAGGGAATAGGATAAATAAAACATGCTCGAATTAATTTTTCAACCTCTGTACCCTTAATAATAGTTTCTTTGCATGAATTGGGCGTAATATTTTTATAATAGGTTTAGCATCCCGTTATGTCTTAATTTTTTGAACTACAATGTTGGGATCAATTCCTCGGAATTTCTTCGTAAGATTAAGAAAAAATGTCACAAAATTCCTATGAACAGGTTTTTGTGCATGTTGATTTCATCAATTTAGCATGAAGTACCCATATGAATGTTTTCAATTATTTGTGTTTTGACCGAAATGTCAATTGGAATCGTTGCCGAAATGTTTCCTAAATTCGTCTTAGGATCCGAATAAAATATTGACATGGAATTTAAATTTGTCGACATATTCAACCTAAAAGATGTTTGAAAAATAATTCTCAAGTTTATCAAGGTTTGGTAGAAAAGAGGAGTGATGGTGAAGATCTTCCCAAGGTAAATCATCCAAATGACATACCTCTCGAACACTTTCTTCATTGAAAATAGTTGGTGGAAAGGATCGTGTACAGACATGTTAAACCTCATAAATGAGAAGACCTATCACCGATCACATTCACTTGATTAGTTTCCAACATGGGGTCGAAAGTGATTGAACCACAACATATGACAATTTGTAAGTGACCAAAGGCATTTCCCACTGCCAATATGGTTACCGATGAAATAGGTAAATCGAATCGGTACCTACCTTTTTCGTAGCAAAAAAGCACTCGATTTTGGAAAAGTGGTATATAATCACACGTTAGTATATTTTCGATACTTTAATATTTTTATTTATGAAGCATGAATATTTGTTTTAAAATGTTAGTGATTTTCATGCTAATTTTGAAACGTATTGATGCAACATCAACCTTTTTTTTTAAGTGGTGATTTTCATGTTGGTAATAAACATAAACACAAAATAAGAAAACATGACAAAATAAAACTCATGATAAAGAAATATATATATATATATATAAACAATAAAAATTAAAAAAAAAAAACAAAATTAACTTGTAAAATAAAAAAATTTAAACAAAAATAAATAAAAAACAAAAAAACAAAAATATTCGAAAATTATTTAAAAAAAAAAGAAAAAAAAACACATAATTTAAAGGAAAAAAAAAAACAAAAATCAACCAAAAATAAAAATAAAACTTCAAAAACATTTTTTTTCTAAGTTTTAAAAAAAAATCATATAATTATAAAAAATAATTATAATAGAAAACTTAAAAAAATAATTAAAATTAGAAAATTAAAATTAAAATACAAAAAACAAAAAAATTTTACCTTTAAAAAATTAAATTAAAAAATAAGAAGAAGAAAAAATATACAAATTTGAAAAAAAAAAAAACAAATAAACAAACTTTAAAAATTGGAAAAGAAATTAATAAAAAGTAAAAAATAAAAAAACTATCATTAAAAAGTAAAAAATAAATAATGAAAAAAAACATTTGCAAATAATTAAAAAACAAAATATATATAAAATTAATGTTTTTTTTTTTTTAAATTAAATCATTTATAAAATTTAAAAATGAAAAAAATAAAAATTTAAAATTACAATTTAATAAATTTAATAAATAAATTTAACTTTAAATTTCAAAAAATATTTAATTTAGAAACAAAATCTAAAAAAACAAAAAATATTAAAAAAAATTAAATTTAAAATATGAAAAATTGAATTAAAACAAAAATTTAAATTTTTGAAATTATATAATAATAAAATGAAAAATAAAAAAATAAAAATTAAAATACGATATTAAATTGAATTTAAGACTATAGGGAGCGAAGGAAACTCTAGACGGAATTGCTCTCACCTCTTCGCCCCCTACCGTTGAGCCATGCCGCCACCAACACCCCAAACAGGATTGTAGGCCTGAGATTCACTGCCGTGCATCCATGCGCTCTCCTCGTCCGATTACGCACAGAACGCACCATAAACGCAGATTCAAAGCAATCAGGGATGCGACTGAGTAGGGATAAATGCATGCGCCCGCCGCCTCCCTCTCGCCAACGAACAGAAAACGAGGCGCTGGGAAGGGGGGTTTCGACCGGCCCTCCCAACCCCTTGTCAACCGCACGGCCTTCCGATAAAGAGGATAAACTCGAGGGAACGCACATCGCAGTCCGGGCCGGCCGCCCGCAGCCTTGCCTCTTGGGGTCGCTCAACTCGGCGAGTTTGGCTATCACGCGCCCCCGCAAAGAAACTTTCAACCGCAAAGATTGAAAAGGACTTCCTTCAGGGCCGCAAACCCCCGAGGCTCCATTTTGGGCTCGTGAGTTGGTCCAAAGGGCTTCTCGCCCTCGCCCGCCCTTTCTCACAGAGGCTTGGAGCCGCAGTGCAAAAGGCAGGGACGCCTTCGGTGCCGCTACATCCTCGCTTCTAAAAAGAACCCCTCTCGCCTCTTTCGCATCCTTCTCCCACTCTCTCGGAAACTATTTTGCTTTGGGTTTCCTCTTCGTATCTAATTCGTGCTTAAGCGAACTCCGGAACAACTGACCTGAATTCCATCGATTCAAGAGAGACTTCTATTCCAAGGTAAACATCTTGAGGATCTTCTTCCTTTCTACTTATAACATTAACAGTAAATGATTCCATTGTACTCTACCTTCGCTTTCGAGAGGGGTGATGCTCTTACGCCTTTCTGTACCCCTATCTTCTCCTATAAAGAAGTTGTTCACCAACCCCAAACCTCTTCGCTTCTCCAAACCTCAAATTTTTCGTTGACAGCCGGGAGGAAGCACCTTCGTTGAGTGTCTCTCTTCCATCCGTCGTTAAGATTCTTCAAAAATATGCAGAGAGAGCTATCATTTGCAGATTCAATGATTTGGCCGCGAACCAAGGAACTCTTTGATCGGGATCTACGATACCTCGGGACCAAGCAAGTGCCTCATTAGTCGCTCGCTCACGCAGGGTTGTTTCGCGTACTATTCTCGATCATGCAAAGTAATATGAACAAAGCCTTGCGTAAAGGTCCCTCGGTTTTTTGGAAAATGCCGGGCTCTTTCTTAACCCCATGGTTCTCGCATTTCGACCGCAATGCCTACCATCACCAAGACCCCTATTTGGATGAGGTCGCTTGTCTTGGCCTGGCCCACCTATGGCATTCAGCAGCCAGGCGAATGAGACAGTGCTCTAATTCAGCTTTCTCGATGTAGATGATAGGCCAGCTTCACTGCCCACACACATGCGAATGTGCGGGAGGGCTGGCACAAGAAAGGCTGCCCAGAACAATTGGTCTGAAAAATAAGATCACACCGGACTTTACCTAGACTATGAGAACACCGTATTCTCATGCCGCGACTCGCAACCAAACAGGCATCTAACTCATGCCTCCCACTTTCACAGTAAACAAAGACTAAAGGAGATCATACAAAGTCCAATCCAAAAAATGGAATTTCGTACCCCGCCGCCCGCTCGCAACTATGTTTCGAGCTCGATGATGATGGGAGTGAAAGTATTCGGCACTGCTCCTCGTACTCGTAACCGTCCACCGATGCTCCCAAGCATCCCCCCTCGATACTACAACACCAAAAGCGTAGTCATGAGTCCGCCTCCTCCGATTCGCATAAGGAGGCCCCTCCGGAGAACTCGGTCTTCAATCTGTCCCGCACAAACTCACTGTGATGGTCAACATCAAAGTTAACAAAAAGAAAGGGAAGAAATTCCGCAGAAACTCTCCTACTAACTCGGTAGAAGTCGATTCCTTCGTTCTTCAGCTTGCTTATCAACAAGCCCTCGTTTGTCTCTTCTCTCTATCCGGAACCTAAGTTGGTTGACGGACGTCTTGCCAATAAGCTTTTGTCTCTCTTGAATGTACTTTCTCATGCAATTATATTTTCACTTAATAGAATTAGTCCAATTCGTAAAAGAAAAAAAAAAAAGAAAAAAAAACATTAAAAAAAAATTACAAAAATTTAAAATAAAAAAAAAATTATTTTATAATGGTAACAGGTTTTTGTTCACATCTACCGTGAAAATATTTTATTTTATTTTATTTTATTTTATTTTTTAATTTTTTAATTTATTTATTTTTATTTATTTATTTATTTATTTTTTAATTTTGTTTATATTTTTATTAAAATTTGTATTTTTTTTCATATTTTTCTTTATTATATTAAGTTTAAATTAAATTTTATAAAATTCAATAAAATTTTTAACTGTTTTTTTAATTTATTTAAATTTAATATTTATTTTTAAATTTTTGTTTTTTTATTTTTTTTTATTTTTATTTTTTTAATTACATAAATTATATTTTTATTTGAATTGTGCTTGTGTATTTCAAATTAAGTGTTTTTTTTTAATTAAAATTATTTTTTTGAATCAATTTGTTTTTCAATTTTATTTTATTTTTAACATTATTAATTTTTTTTTCCATTTTCCATCTTTAATTGATTTTTAAACTTTTAAATTTTCATTTTAACAATTTTTTATTTTTAAGTTTATATATATATATATATATATATATATATATATATATATATATATATATATATATATATATATATATATATATATATATATATGATTTAAATTTAATTTATTTTTAAAAATTTATTTTTTTTTTTTTTTTTTTTTTTTTTAAGTTTTAAATTTATTAAAATTATATATATATATATATATATATATATATATATATATATATATAATATAATTTATTTTTAAAAATTTATTGTTTTTTAATATTTTTTTAATTTAATATTTTTATTGTATTTTATTTTTCAATTTTTTATTTTAATTAATTTTTCTTTTTTTAATTTTAATTTAAATAATGTTTATTTTTAATTTTTTATTTTAAGTTTTTAAATTTATTAAAATTTAATATATCATATATATATATATATATATATATATATATATATATTTTAGATTTTAATAAATTTAAAACTTTAAAAATAAAAATTAAAAAAGTAATAAAAAATTAAAATAAACATTATTTAAATTAAAATTAATATATATATATATATATATTTAATTTTTTAATTTAATAAACATTTTTATTTAATAAATTTTAATTTAATATTTTATTTTTTATAATTTCCTTCTTTTTTAAAACTTGTTTTTTTTTTTCAATTAATTTTTTTTTCTATATATTTTTAAATTTTAATCTTTAAAATGTTTTTTATTTTTAAAATTTTATTTTTGTTTCTTAAATTTTAGTTTTTTTTTAATGTTGAATTTTAAAAAATTGAATTTTAAAAAAATAACAAGTTGTTCTTTTGCAATTATTTTTATTTTCTTTTTCAATATTTTAATTTTTTATTTATTTATTTATTTATTTTTATTTTTTTAATCTCGATTTTTATTATTCTAAAATTTTTGTTTAACCACTTTCGTTTTCGGTGGTTTTTGGTAATTTCCAAATTTTTGTTTCACACCTATCCAAAAAAAAAACCAAGTTATTTCACAATACAATGTTTCATTTTCTTAGTGTTTTCTTTGCATTCCCAAAAAATTGGCTTTTACTTGCATTTTTTTATAAAAGTTGAAAATTTACTCAAAAAAAAAAAGGTTATTCTAATACAACTTTTCATTTTCGAGTTGTTTTTTCATGGTTTTTTTTGTATGTTTTTTTGTTAGAGTTCTCGTTTTGGAGGTAATAGTTCTCGTTTACCTGTGAATCGTGTTTGCCATAGAGGTCTAACTCAAATTTTTAAAGGCAATAGTTAAATCGATGATCATCAAATGGAATTGTGCTTGATGTAGACCACAGTTGATATTGGAAATAGTACGAGGAATATTTGGAGGACAGTGGAAAATTTTCCCATAAGAGCTTAATCCTTAAGCAATCCTACTCCAACATATTCATAGGGAATAATCGACTTTCCAATATAAGGGACATTATCCATAGACATATGATCAAAGCATAATAAGACAACGAATAAACTTCGACAATATTCCCTTTATGGGGAAACATTATTAACCAAAAAACCGATGAGATCGGGCAAAAGAATCTTCATAGTGTAATACCAACTTAATCCTAACAAAGGTTGCAGGCCAAGTGGGGTATCAATGATATCAACCCCAACCGTAACATTTTTTCCTTCTATCTCTATGGGTAAATCCCGAATAATTCGCGGGAAAAAAACCTTCCATTGAAGGCTTTCAAAATTTTGGGTGATTGACTAATTGCCAGAGGAAGTAAGAGTTTTCCAACAATCCAAAGACATTATGCATGTAGATGTTCTCTCATCAATTACCAAGTAAAAACTCACCGAGTATTCGACTAAGACAAGTGTTTGAAAACCCATTTGGTGGGAGTCTAGGTGGAATATTGTCAAGATCAAAGATCATGATTTTAGATTTCGAGGTTGAATAGCTCCAATAGAGTGATAAGAGTACTTCTAGGGCCGGGAAAGTTTTCAACACTTTGAGGGCCGACATTTTCACGAAGGTGACAGCAGCTGCATCTTCGAACAATGTTTTGATTCTTCCGAGTAGCTCTCACATGGATTGAAAACATTTTCAAGAACACCCTTTAGCAAGCGGTTTAATTACCAAATCAAAACTAGGTTTCTCGATTCGTAATGGTTTGGAAGTAGGAGGTGTTGATATGGGAGGTTGAATGGATGACCCGCTTTCCTTTCCATTTACGTGGACCCTTAGATCCATAACCGTGGAGATTGCATTGCAACAATAACTTGAGAGGACATCATCAAGATATTTGACGATGAATTGGAAGAGGTCACATTGTGAGAAATCATTTTACTTTCCGTGAAGGAAATGGATCCTTAATAATAGCTTTCAAGAGGGTGAAACTTCGGACGAACCTTAGCAACTTCTTGCAAACGATGGGGGGAATTTTTTTTTAAATGATCTTCGTCACAAATTAGACATGGATAATGAGGTTTCTTTTTTCCCGTCAAATGGTTCTGTTTATCTATTTTCTCTTTTCGGTTATTATTCTCGTTTTTTTTACCCTTCCCCTTTGTTTTTACCTCTAGTTGACTTGGTCTTAGCTTCGTAAAATGAATCTACAATGTTAATTTCGGTAATATTTTTCAAAGAAGAATCTCTCCTCTTTAGGTGAATAGTTAAAGTTATAATCTCGCAGTGGGAAACAGATTTAATTGTTTATTTTTACTCTTATATGTGTTAATTGTACCCATTACACCATTTGTGGCATGAGAGCCGGAAGGAGTCATAGCTATTTATCCATAAGTGCTATAAAATGGAATATTTTCATACAAATTTCCGCACCGTGTGTAAGCGAGGTCTAGATATTGGGCTTGAGTAATAACCTTCCTTCCGTGACAACGTCTTCTTTGGCTACATCTTCAATATTATTGGGGAGTAAACATTTAATGAACCATTCAAACTTAATTTAATTCCGTAAATAAAAACATGACCAAATGGTGTCTATCTCTCCATTCATGAATATGATCTAAAATATAAGTAAACGTACTTTGTTTAAGTGGGTCACAATTTTCTATCATTATCATAATGGAATAGTAAACCTGAAATGAGTTAGGCAGTGCTGCTGCTAAGGAATTGAAATGAAGAAAGAGCCCTCATGGTAATTAAATGTACCGCTTGTGGGCTGACCCAATCAAGGCTCTTGAAAAATTCTTAATCGAATAGAATCATCGATTAGAGAGTTGGATACGTACCACAGATGATAATTCATGACATGGTTTGAAGGTTCCTCTCCCGATTTCCCTTCAAACTTTGGAATGCCACCGAAAAACTTAGTAGGCATCACGAAAAAAGGAAAATAATAAATAGTATTGTCGGCCACCAGAGACAAGTCCGGTAACCAAAGTTGCTATAAAAGGTAAAACTACTCGTTAGGGTATTGGCCGAGAAAATTGATAACCCTAAGGGACAAGTTCGACCTATAGAGGGTATAGGATATCCCGGAATACCGAGTAATTGGAATGTGCATACCTCCAAGGTATCTAGGGTTAGCCATACCAAATTGAGGTTGAGTCGGTATCTAAAATGTGTGACTAGGGTATGGTTGACTTTTGGAGGCATATTTGATCCTCGTTCGTCCGAACCGGGCGACTGCCCCCGAAATTGTTGGACCTTGAACAAATTGACCTTGAAAAGTTTTACCTCGTGAAAGGCTTCCCTGAAATTTTTTACTTCTTTGCGTGGCTACTACACTAGGTTGTCCCAAATATACTTCGAGGTATAATGGATTGTAGGTCTAGTTTGATAAATGCAGTTTAGGGATGGCCCGTGTGTTACCAACATTGACACTTTGAGGGTAGTAGCAATAGAGTCAAGAAACTTCGGGATGGCAGGTGAGGAGTGAACGCATTTTTAACCCATTCGTACGTAGGTTGACTAGAGTACGAGGAATACTCAAATAACCTACTAACTACTTGGCACAACATTCCCTGTAATTTTAGGTATTCCCTAAAATGGTTTGTTGGACTCGAGTAACTAAAAAATGGTTCAGCTTGGCTAAGAATTTTTTATTGTAAGGCATCTACGGGTATATTGCAAAGTTTTTTGAGTAAATGAAGGATTCCACATAGTGTTCATCCTCAGATATGGAGTTCCTATTGAGGGTTTTGATGCATAAGGTCGACCATAACCAGCTGAGGAAACTGAATTATAAATTTGATAATTATTGGGTAAAGGTTTCCCTACAACCGTAGGATAAGTTCCAGTATAAGGTTGTCCTCCTCGGGAAGAGGTTTTTGCTCCAAGTGGAATAACCACCTAATGATTTAATTTGAGGGGTATTCTTAAAGCATATAAATATATTCCACGATAAAAGTTTAGCAAAGCAGACTTGTTAAACTCAGCTTTACACATTAGAAACTTGAGGGGAAGGATATTCTCCTTAAAAAGTTCCAGTAAGGGACCTGCACTTAGCAGAACATAAAGAGCACCGTACAATAAGTTTACTCGAGAATATGAGAACATGGATGAATCAAGAGGACATGTTTCTGTGGCTACATTAAGCATATAGTATATCTAGGTAATATAAAATGGGATTCGACAACGGATGACTATAACAAGATGAATGTTTAAAGTCACGAATGGTAAGGTACCAAGGATCTAGTTGAAAAGGAGAAAAAGGTGCAAACCAGCGGAAATTTTAGTTCACTGAAACGTAAGTCTAAAGAAACATGACGAGTGGGAATTTTTGTTCTTGTTCGTCGTAATTTATCTCTTCAATGCTAATAATTAGGCTGTGGAGTAATATTCTCGTTGATGAGAAGTTTTACCCTAGGGTGAATGAGGAAAACCAAGAGAGACAAGTGAGAACATTCGAACGCGACTCGTGTTTTGTAAAAATCGTACCTGTGTTCAAAAATTTCGGTTCAATGAATCGTGTATCCGAGATAATAGATTCTATGGTGACCGCGTCGTAAATTTCTAGTGGATCTTTTTCTAACCGTTTCAAATTCCTCGAGGTCTAGTTACCTAAAATCGTCGACAACTCAACAGATGATTCTAGCTTGCTCGTAAGGCCCAGCCCCGTTGATCGTGTCCTTTCGCTTTAATTTTCTCCAACCGTTCTGTGTGCATTCGTGTATTTCCTACATTATACGTGAATTTATCGGTAATTTAGCCACAATTAATTCTTGAAGATTAATAAAATCACAAAATTTCTGGCCAAATCGCACCTTAGGCCTCTAAAAATAAAAAAAAAAAAAAACAAACAAGTGAACACGTGCTATAAAATCTAGAATTCAAACCACACACAAACAATATGTTTCCACAATAAAATCACTAGTTGGTGATGAAATCCAAACCCCTTTGTAGATCAATGTGGAATACTAGCGTTGCAATAGTTACCTTTAAAACTTGCTTAATGAAACAATCCGTGTTATGAAGAATTGTGATCTACGGATAAACGAAATTCCCTAAGTGTGTGCGTTAGCTACTAGAATAACATAGAAAGAATTACTATCACTTTCTCTTAAAATAAGAAAATATAAAAATGGTGAAAGAGCCTAGTTGTGATTCAACCGCTTCTCCTTTATCCTTCCGTCATTGTTGTCGTCCCTCTCAATCCAACTCAAATCACCGTATCGATAACTGCAACACAAATAGAGAATAGGAAAACAACATGCAATATACAACGTATATCTACTTATCTTATTCAATCAAATCGACAGACATGAAATACATACATCATTCAAGAATCCATCGTACAAGAAATAGAGACATATGTATGGGAAAATGAACAAAAATGTTTATTAAAGAGGCAGAAGGGGGAGGTTACAACCAATGGATCGATTTGTTTCAACCAAATTTCCAGCTTAATTCCACCTTCATCACATCCAACATCATACCAACAACATATCAAGACTTTCACTCTCTTATCACATGAGAATCCAATAGCATAACTTTACCAAAATTATTTCTTCCTTAGCACTAGAATGCGTTCAATTTATAGGGAAACGAGTGGTAGTTTCTCAATGAATGACTTTCTAATAATAGGCAAGACTTTTTCCCAAGTTCAAAGGTATTAGATGGACACTTGGATTCGAAGTTTGACACATATGGACTCTTCTAGAAGGAAGAACTACTACGGGATATTCCCGAAACAATGAGAATTTTCGCTCCTGTGACCAATGCACTTTAAATGTCGAGAAGTGCACTACAAAGGCACCTTGAATGGATGATTTGGCACTGCAATACGCTTAGTCCCTTTAGAGACTATATTTGGTGAGTCAATACGTGATATAACATATACTAAACCATGGAAATCTCAAAAACAGAAGCCATGAATGAAATGTCTTCACTTAGGGCATGTAGCAACCGAAATACAAGGTATGAGAAATTCATTTCATTGGTCTCCGGGATGATGTCCGCCTTGACCAAATTCGGGGGATGATGCCCAAATTGACCTATAACAACCGCCCTCAAAGCATGAAGTAAAAATAATAATAATAGTATTTGGATGAGATTCTTACGATGTGATGAGCGTAACCGAAGTGGACAAGGACTCACATCAATCTTACAATACATTACATCATGATATATTTTATCTTGATCACAAATTGGTCGAGGGAGGCATTCCCATGCTTAGGCACATAAACTATCTAATAACATGTACATAGTTTAGAAATTCTTCTACATTGGAATGTTTCCCAATACGTACATGCCTACAGTATAGGCCCATGCTCGATGACGATCCGTATGTAAATTCATCGTACGCATGATGTGTAAAAATCCCGAAATCGCAGCCTCTTCGATGGATGAAACTAGATCCGGGGTCTTCTTATCCCATTCACTCAATCATTTGGGAACAAGTTCAGCCATGCAAATATATGATTTGTGGTCGAACATGGTAAAACATCGTTTGATTACCAGCTAATGATGTGAGTTGTTAACAAATGTGAGAGAACCACCATTGATGTTAATGGCTCTCAAGGTACTACAAAGACAAGTTTATTAAGGTGTAAATAAATGATTTTATGTCGAACGCAAAACAAAATCTTTCTTTTACTAAAGGGTTCAAAGCGAGAAACTTGTCTATGATGTAACAAGCCTCAGTAAGAATGAAGATGATGTTTCTAAGCAAACTTCCTAGATGATGAGTTGATGTCAGAAGAAACTTTATCATGAAATGGGAGTTAATGATTTTAGAGATAAAATATGACTTAATATAAAAATTTTCAGGATTATTGTCATGAAAATAAAGGATTATGAGTATTGGAGAAGGATGAGTATTCATTGGATGACTTCTCGAATATATTAGTGACACTAAGATGAGTTGCGCATTGCCCCAAAACTAAAGTGAAGGTATGATGAACCATACTTATGAATGAACCATCAAGAATATTACCCAACCCAAAAAGACACGATGATGGATGAAAGTGCTGTCCAAGAGTGACCGCTACCACAAAGTGTTATGTTTTCTTTCCCAAATGTTCCCCGGTCATTTGTCAACTAGTACCCTTTACTTTTTTAACAAGCTTGAGGAGGATAACATATGCTTGATCTATAATTCAACCCTTCTGGCGAATGCATCGTTATTTAATAATTTAACAAGTATAGAGATAAATGAAACTCGAGTCTTGCCATGATCAACAAGCCCGTCGGCTATTTTATGTTTTAACGAGCCTAAATAAATGCTGACAACCCGATCCTTTTTCATATTTAGAGAGTTTGGAAAAGAGGACAAAAGAAATCCATGAGTCCTTTTTCGTAAATTTGTCGCTTCTCAGTCCGGAAGTGTAAAATGATACCTCGAGAGAACCTCATAGCCATGTTCAACTAAGGTTTTCCTTTTCGTAAATAATCTATCTTAGTCCGGAAAAGGTTAAACTTATATTGGAGTAGGTGTCATTTTCATTTACTTTTACGAGATTAAAATACAAGTGATCAACAATATTTTCACATTATTGGAGTTTGAAAAGAGCTAAAAGAAGACCTCAAGGGATCCTTGCCGTTATCGAAGCTCGAAAAGAGATAAAAGTGTGCTTCAAGTCCTTTTTAATTTTGATCAAAGCTCAACAAATAAGGATAAAAGTATGCTTTGTGGTTAAATCATTCTTGAATAAGTGTGCACGACTAATCTACTATATTAGCTTATAAAACCTTTTCGTAACGATATAGATTTAAAAATACCTATTTCATAGAAAAATTGAATAAAAACCATAGTCACAACATTGAATATGATTTGAAATAATCTAAATGACTAATTTAAAAGATTTTTTTACCATTCATTTTTACCATTTGAAAGTTACTATCTGAAATCTAGTTTCGAACTATTTTTTTCCCTAAACTTTAGTAGTCGATTGCAAATGTAGTATTCTATGGATGATTTTCCTTATCGTTCGATCCAAGTTGAGCTTTCTGAACCTTCTTCCTTTTCCGTAGCATTTATGTTTCATTTCATTGCAATTTTTTAGGGTTTTAATCCCCTTAGGGCCTCATTTTCCTCGCAGGGAAACATACCCTTGAATGTCGAAAGTGCAAACATTTCCGTGCACCGGAATTGAAGGCCAGCATATGCAACACACCGTCCCTGACTCGGGATGTTGGGCGCAATTTTTGTTTTTAAGGTTATGTGCCCAAATTTTTGCCTAATTTTTGCATGAAATGGATCCTTATGAGTCTTATGATTGTGTTTCGGTAGTCATCGCACCAAAATGACGATTACATGGAGGGAAAGATAACATGAGGAACATAACATTATTGCCCTAAACATTTGAGTACTGAAGAGCCCTCGTATACCGCATGCTGCTGTGCCACTTCAAATTGTCAGCATTAGGCAAAAAAGGGCACAATTGGAGTTCCTCGTTTCGCTCATGGGATCCAAAGATATAGGTTTTTGCAAATTGGGGACAAAGTGGTCCCAATATTAGTGGAGGATATTTATTTTCTCACAACATTATCGAGAAGAGGTCCACATGTTTCTTCAAGATCTACTCGAGGAGAGATAGTGAGAGATTATATATTGCGCATTGCAATCTGTGGACTAAACTTCGTAGTAATAATGGGAAAATAAACATCCGTGATGTACGTGATTTGCTCTTGAGGAGCATCCTATTCAAAAGATCAAAAAATATTTTCAGTAACGTTTCACCACATGTACCAAATAGATCTTACATGCAAGATGCACTAGAGTGCTTGAACCAACGCTTTTAATCGGGTTGAAGCTTTCCTATTTCAATGAAATAACAATGGACCAAGGCAAAGGGATGAAGGAAGAATAATTTCAACTATGGTTCGATCCTCGATTTCTTTTTTGCTCAGAGCAGGTTCCATTGATGCAACCCCAACATGTGACACTAGGCATATCTAGCCCTAGATCCAAGGATGCAAAGATGGGAGAATTGATGGCTAGACATGCCGGTCAATGAACAATCATATTCTCTACCGCATTCTTCACTCAGTTCGTACGACAGATGGTCATCATCGATGATTATGCATATGCAGCGTAGACTTCCGAGGAGATCCGTACTCTTGGCTCTACTAGACGACGCCTTCAATGGGGTGCAATTGGTAAGAATGTTTTGACCATGTTTTTTTATATTTCTAAGGTTTATACATGTTTTTGTATTTTTATGTTTCCCCAAGGATAAAATAAGTTTTGATGTACTGCATATGTAGGTCGATTTCACCAAAGGTTAGCCGAGCAAAGAGAAGATGAGCCAACAGAGAGGGTTGCTCGAGAGCAATCAGGATTTGGAAATGGCCAAAACTCGTTGAGCTACAACAACACATAGAGGGATTGAATCTAGGGATCAGATTTCCGGGATTGAAGAGTTACCCATGAGACCGTAGTGCTACACTATTGGCGTTCCTAACCATTGGATGTGGTTATTGAGAATAGGGGATATTAGATCGTAGCTTGTTATCACAAGCATCACTAGTTTACTTTTGAAATTTTGCATAAATTTTGAGGTCGTATGACTAATGTGTCTTTGTACAAACTTTTTTAAAAACCTATAACTATATATCTATTTTTTTTCAAATATTTTCCAATGTTTATTTGCAATCATATTCAATTATGTGAGGAATTGAAAATATGTCCTTACATGTGGTGCAAATGTCCGTATATAACATAATTTGCCAAGGAATCGCTAATGTGTTCAAGTTTCTATAAATGTGTGTTGATATTGAATGAAATCAAAAATATCTTTTCCGAAGTCAAACTCTTAGGAACATACAATGCAACAAGTTGGATTTCTCGATGTGATAAACACTAGTAAGTTGTAGTACCACAAGTTGTGAGTATAACCTAATGATGATGCGTTAATACCAAATGAAATGGAATTAGAGAGAAGTTCACCAACGCACTATACTCAACGATACTATTTGTATATCGACCGATACAAATCCCTTTAAAAATCACTAACTCACCGTTCGCAGCGAAAATCACCACTGCAGAGATAAACATTCTATGTACTATGAATAGCACCATCAAGAGATACCCAATCTAATGGTTCCAAAGATTCAGAATCAGTAATGAAATGTAAAGAGGATTACTAACTTCAAGAAAACTCTAGCAAAACAAACTAAGACAGAACAAATCAACAACATATATACAATATAATACAACAAACTTACTACACTCATGTTTAAGCATAGTAACGTCGAGATACAACCTGATTTCAATGCGTCAATGGAATTCCATCATAATTCATCAAGTCCTAGAGGGAACTCTTAGAAAGAAATATTTGAAAATATATGGACCATGCCATAACGACTAAAATTTCCCGTACCTATTACATCAAATTCTTGTCATAAATTAAGACGAGGTCACCCTCCTCGAGAAGATGCAAGGTTGGACATGCTTGTCATTTTGTGCCTTCATACGTCTCTTATGTACTTTGTTGGCCAATGAGGCTTCACTATCATAAGCTTAGTTAAGATGGATGAGGTTAAAAGACACACTTCTTCAAAAAGAGGTGTCGTAACAAATCAACATCGCAGTTTTATCGATGGTAGGCTTCACATTGGATAGAAAGAGAAGTTTCTGTATCCATACACCAATTGGAAAGGGGTAGATCCTAGCTTCATTTAAGCCAAGTGTTCCTGTGATGCCCACAAAGCCGAGTACTGTGATCAAATTCCATTTTCGTTTATGAACTCCTATCATTCTTTGAAGCATTTGTTTAAGAATTTTGTTAATAGCCTTCAACTTTTCCATTGGATTGTAGGTAATGAGCAGAACTATCATGCATGCTCCCACTCTGCGCTAATTCATTCATCATTGATTGCGGAAATGCTTCCGATGATCCGTGACTATAGCTCGTGGAACACCAAACCATGAGATGACAAAAATAATAATGCAAATTGTTTTTCCCGTGTTGTTGAATGTAGGCATCTTCTTTGGCCCACTTGGTAAAGTAGTCTACCTGCGACATAATAATATAGCCAACTCTTAACGAATGAGGGTTGGGTGTCATGAATTCAATGCCCCATTTCGAAAATGATCTCATGGTGATAATGTGATGCACCTGCTATCGGGCGTTTGAGAAATTTATGATCAAATATATGGCACACATGAAAACTTCGATCACAAGGATACAACTTAAATATGGTAGGCAAGTAATTCCACAAGTAGAGCATCTTCTATGTGGAAGCATGGCCCAGACAAGTTTCCACCACAACCCCCTTCATGAAAATCATTTAAAACCTTCTCGGCCTCTCATGAGTGAGGCACTCTTAAAATCATATCGACACCACGATGATAAAGTGTATCGCCGACGATCGATAATATTTGGCTTGGTATCGAATACGTTGTTGTTCAAAGCGAGAGATATCGGTTTGTACCCAGTCCGAGATAAATGATAAAATCCTCATACCATGGATCATATGATCCGATTAGAAATAGAGACTCATAAGGAATAGATGGTTCTGGCGTGTAGGAGCAATACTATCGTAGGAAGGCTCTGTTTAGCTAAAACTAAATACTTCTTTGACATGGATTCGATGAATTCCAAATCAAATTCCCGTAAAATGAAAACTTATCAATACTTGCCCCCCGCAAATAATTGGACGTGATAGAATGTAATGCTATGGGCTTTCAATCCGAAATGACAATGGTATTTAGAAAAATGGATATAGTGGTGAAATCTTTTATAGTTGAACTGTCACAAGTAGATTTTCGACGTATGAATACTTACACTTCCATATCATTGAGATTTTGACTCAAATAATATATTGGATTTTCTATCCCATCTTCTTCGGGACCAATACCATAGCAATCGCCGTATCATCCGCGGTGAAGAGGCAGAAATAATCACTATATTATAATTGGGGAGATACATTAATGACACTTAGACAACTATATACTTGAAAAAAAATCAAAAGAAGCTTTGCACCTTATCCCATGGAATGGAATCCCATTTTTTTCAAGAGCCGAGTAAATCCTTTACTATTTCAAGATAGTTGGGTATGAACCTCCTTAGGAAGTTAAACCTTTCCTTGAATTTTCTCGTAGCCGAAGCAAATTTGATGGCACAAGAAAATCAAGAATAGCCTGGACCTTCTCAAAGCATGTTGATTTGAATTCCTTCTTTTTGAGACGATGAATGCTAGCAAATGACCAGAACCAACACGAAAAACACATTTATGTGGATTTCGAGGCATATTTTGTAATGCCAAAAACATAGAAATATAGCTCTCAAATGCATCGGTGATCATCTAGTTTCATGAATGTGTGTGCAAATCATCTAGATAAGGTTGAACAATGTGCTGAAAGTCATTGAAAGCATAATCCATTTTCCTTCAAATGCTGCTCAAAGGTTATTTACACCAAACAGAGTTTTTGATAAGTGAATGCCTCAGGATAAATGAATGTTGGATTATATTGGTCCTCTGTGTGGATATTGATTTGATTATAGCCAGAAAACTATCCATGAACGAAAATATTTCATCCAAAGACATTCGTCAACAATCATGGCTTCGTAAAGGAGGAATAGTTTTTGGACAAGCAAGATTGACATCTCGATAATCGATGACACTCTAATTTTCCCTTGTTTTTTCATGACAGGGAAATGTTGGAAACCCAATCAAGCATAACAGGTAAATGAAATTTAGCACGCAAAGTTTTTCAACTTCTCGCTTTAATGACAGCTGCCTTTCTGACACAGAATAGAAGAAGTATCGACGTACCTATTGGACATCACTATTATTAATAATGGTGTGTTAAATGATACTAGTATTCATGCCGCCGTTTCCTCGTAAGACCAAGCAACATATCATGACCATGAAAGAGAGAGTGATAAGTTTCGAGTTCGATGGGAGAACAAGACACGACAAATACGAATTTTTTTCTACAATGCCGTGTTTGGTCGAAATATCGTTAGAAATGGTTTCTTCAATATTTGATAAGTTTCGCCGCATTCGTACCGCATTAATGGGAAAATAATTTAGAAATAATGTTTTGATCGATGGGTGATATAGTTAAACAATATTATCTTCTTCGTAATCCCGAAGATGGGAACAAGATGATGATGATCTTCCTATGTCTCTTCCGGCATCATGGATTCCACAATGTTATCACCGATTAACAAAGTGGATGAAAAAGGATCACATGGAGTACCAAAATCTAATGAATGATCAACTCAAACGACCGTCGACAATGATTTCGTATTTGTCGCCCAAGCCATGTAGATTGATTTCTATGCGAACCAATTAGGTTGGGCGGCAGAAATTCATCCAACGTAGAAACTTCGTAATCACCCATAATTTTCCTTAAGCGATGGGAATGGAAGGTAATGCATACAGCAGTCTCGATGTTTGAAATTTTGCCTACATCACAGCGTAGTGACGCAAAGGTTCCCATGAGGGAATAATCATTTAAGAGTCCCACACCAAAGTTCTCAAGTTCTAGTTAAAAGGAATGTAATATTTAGATTTTTACATGATATTTTGAATATTAGAGTTCTTAATTTTCTCTTAATAAATTAAGTAAATAAAGGTGGGAGGGGACCTACAATCCTCAAAGATGAACAAGATCCACTTTTGATGTGTGAATGTGGATTAATTAAACATATATCTACATAATGGTGTAGTGGAGAAGCTACTAAATGTGAAAGGAGGAGATCATGTCTCATTGATGAGATAGATCATGGAGGATGAAATGGGGCTTAAATAAGATCATGGATCTTAATTGTGTAAAATCATGAGGACTTTGAAGAGGTCAACTAAAATCATAATGCATTAAAAGTAATATCATAAGGAAATTATGATAAGTTAGTGGAGAAGAGGTGCATCTATGAGCACAATATTGGAGGAAGTAGCATTTAATGCACACATGATGGAGAGGTTGATCATCACATGTTAACATGATGGAGGACATGGAGAAATAACGCAATTAACCATGGAGACTTATTTCACATGTGTACAAATGGCCTTAGAGGCAACTCCTAGGCTATGGAAGGCTCACAATCTATATAATGAAGGTAAAGGCACAATAGAAGGCATGACTTGGATTATTCATTTCTTTGATCCGTTTAGATCCGGATTTGTCTTAGCACATATCTATGCACCTATGTTGTTTAGCTAAGTTCCAGAAGTGGTTGTTTATACCAGGTGCTTCGAGCGGAAATCCCACCCTTACCCAAGGGGACTTCAAGGCCTACTTCCAGGAAGGTTTTCTATTGAGCTGTATTGCTTACCGTAAATTGGTGCCATCTTTAGGAGGTTGTTTCTAGGATTTAGCTAGGAAACTCGTGGAGGATTCATCCTTCCACTTTGTTCTTCACATTCAGCTTCTCTCAGAGCAAAGACACTATATCCCATTCAAATTATTGAGTTTACCCATGCACAGTTAGCCCCTACAAGGATTGTGCAAAGGCACTGTAGATCTATCGGAGGAAGGAAGTTTTACTTAAGCTAGAACTTGGCGAGGGAACATCTCCTCATATCGAATCTATTATTGCCATTATACAAAGAGCCGATTTGACATATCTAAGGCATAATATTGAGCCTTCCCCTACAACGTATTTCGAAGTTGTTATTCATCCGCAACTATTTTCGTGGAGAAGATTGGAGGAGCTAGATCTTGAAATTTTATCATGACCAGTGAAGGGATCAACCCTTCTTGCATAGAGTTGATTTTGCATCATTGGGCAGCCCATCATATCTTCGCTCCATGCAACACCCAGCACCATGAAAGACATATTTGAAGCCCTAAGAGGGTGATTTATCTAGATCGATAGATCCTAAAATCATTTCCTAGCATTTCTCAGATTCATCACAGTAGCCCGGATCTACACCTCAAAGAGATCACTCTGAGTTCTATACTAACTAGATCTGACTTTCTATATTTCGTGGGTAGTTGGCAAATTCTGAAGAAAGGTGGACAACAAAGTTTACCTTCCAACAATCTTACCGCTTACAATAACACCTCTCAGACTATTTCTGTGTTCATTCTATCCAAAGCTTTTGCCTTAAGTGTCTCATATTTTGAGCACCGTTGTACTTGCTATTCACCCTCCATATAATAAAATGACCAACTCCTTTGTACATTATAATGTTGTCTTTAGATTAATTTTTTTCTTTGTTGTAGTTCTTATATTGTGGTTTTGGAATCAATGCATTATTCCATTTTGGGATATTACAGTTGAATCATTTAACACTCTCCAAAACTTACCTCGGGAACTCGGAGGCAAAGAAGGAGAATTTATCGATGACCGTGATAACACCTTTATGTGGAAATATGATCATTTTAAAATATGTGCAGAGATGACTACAAATTAGCGCATACCCATGGCCTTCTGTAAAATATTGTAGTGAAGTGGGGCTCAACAACGACCTCAACTTCTCAACATTTAATGCTTTTCGCCCTAGTTCGACATGAAGGCTACTTAACATACCACAAGACTTATATGTATGAATATAAAAAGCTTTCAACTTTGTAGGCGATTGAGATAAAGCGATGGGCCAAGGACTTCCCAATAGTTTAGAGACATAATGCACATAGATGCTCCCTATCAATAATAGTAAAATGAACAAGGTGATTGAGAACATTTATCATGGAGAATTCCACCGCTCGGGTAATTGCGGCACATAGCCCGTATGACTAAAGACCACAAGATTGGAATATGTCGATTGATTCCAACAATTGCCGACAACAAAGCCTCGCTTCGGAGGACAATTTTGAAGTATCTCAAGCATCGACATAGCTAAAGGTGATTGAGCCAAATCTTCAACTATATTATAATTTCTAGTAGTATCCTTGAGTTTTCGAGATTAAATGTCGATTTATGGAAGACTCCCTTGGTGGCTTTATTGTTAACTCGTGAATAGCAAATAGCGTACGATTCCGTAGATGGACTCGTGGTTTATAGTAGGTTGGACTAAGAGCTCAACTACCATAATATTTATTATATACCGACACAAAAACATCATTGGCCAGTTTTGTGACAGAGTATCATAAGCACTCGGGAACCAGAAATGGATCCGTAGCAACCAAATTTGCGTTTGATTCCGCAAATGGATCCGTCAACATAACTAGCGATGCAAGGTCTAATCAATTTCGAGTACTTGGTGCTATGGAGGACAATATCGAACAAAGTGCTCCTCATTACAAATTATGCAAGGGTGAGGTTTCCGATTTCCATTTTGTCGATCAAATGATCGTTCCGGCAGTGGTAGAGGTTTTAATTTTTTTTTATTTCCCTTTTTCTTACTTCCGGGATGCGCTAATGTTTTTCCTTTATCGTATGACACAAAAGCATGAATTTTTAAAAAGTTAAAAACAGTGATCGTATCTAGTAAAGTGATGTGTGCTTGTAGTACCGATCATACCGTCGTTGGCATTAGATTCCTTAGATGGAGGAGGAACAATAAAATTAGACGAGGTGTGTTGGGAATTTTCTCGTAGAGCATGCCGTACCGAGTATAAATCAAATCTAAGTATTAAGTATGAGCAATGCCCTACTCTTCAATGACGACGCCACCCTTAGCCACATCCTAGGTTATAGATGGTAATAGGGACTTAATGAACCACTCAACAAGGAGTTGATCAGAAAAAAGTTTTAACTATTCTATGAGGACAATTCCACTCATGAATATGATCATAAATGTGAGTAGCATTAGTCTTTTAAAATTGTCAAAATTTTCGTGGGTTTCCAGTTTCATATCGTATGGGTAACTAGAAGTGGGTCAAAATATAGTAGCTAGAGTAGTGAAATTAATAAATGAAGCTCTTGGTAACTCAATGTACTATTTCACTCGTCGAACTAGTGAGCGTACGTCGGAAAAGACGTAGTCGAGCAGAGTCATCATTTAAGGAGTTAGATGAACACCACAAATGATAAGTCATGAACATGTGCTCATTTCGGTCTTCCTGTTTCCATTGAACTTAGGAATATCTCGAGGATAATTTATGCAAAACATCGTCGACCACCAAGGAGCATAGCTAATTGATCATTTGTGTTGTTTTAAATTAGGCACTATAAAGTTGCAACAAAGTGGAAACTCGTCGATTTGGGTTAGGTTGGAGGCAGGTAGGGTATGATGGGCTTTGGGCAACAAGCATTTGAGCACCAAAGATAAGGAATTTTTTGTTGGTAACCCAAATAGGGTTGTTTTGATAAGCCAATGCTTGAGGATTCTCATGACAAAAACCTAGGTACACTACTTGTTGAAATGAGGGTTGTTGAATTTGTACTTATGGTTGCCAAGGTGTCTCCGTCCACCAAGATTATAACTCAAACTTGAATAGCTTGGATTCAGCCAGAATAGGCATAACCCGATTGTGGTCGCGACATCCCATAATATGGTAATACACCTATCAAATAATTCTCGGTCATTGCATGGTCGTTGTGTCACCAAGCAGACGTAGTTCGAGGGGCCTCAATACTTGAGGCTGGGTTGCTGACCCACCGAGACTCGCTTGAGGTACAAATACTCTGAGCCCTGGGGACAGGGGTAAGGATGTATTAACAAGTGGAGTAGATGTGGGCGCAACATTTTTGAACCGGTTGATATGATTGCACAACCATTTGTGGTTGGATGGGTAGAGTGGGTTGCCACTAAAAAACAATCATTCTAACATTAGGATGACCAAATAACGAACAGTACCGTCAAAATAAGTGACCATGTTTCCCCCCATCATGAAGAGAGTATAATAACATGGAAAATATTGCCTAAATTTTGTTCCGCCTGAAATTGTACTGGATGGAATATACCCGTATGGACCAACTTGATATTGCAATCGATGATGCATATAAAGGATCAAGCCTTTTCGAAAGACACATTAGAGATGTACCGTATAGAATACCGTATGATGACATTGGTGAATCTCTGCGGTTTGAGGATGCGCCAAAGAAGGTTCCATAAATATTGCAACTGTGTGACTAAGGGCCACCACATAAATGTGACTCGGGTGATGTGGGTGAACTTCGATGGGGTAGCAAGAGCAGTGTTCGTTGCAACCGCAATGGATGGTACAAACGAATATGTTGTCTCAGCATGGTGATACGACCCAATGTATACCCCAAGGTGATCTACGTAAACTTGAATAAAAATAGGATCAAATAAAGCAAAGGTGTGAGGTGATTGAGGAAAGTCTCAAAGCTAAAGCTCCGATCCAAAATGGGTTGGAGTTGAAGGCATTTCGTCTTGTGGTATTTTCTCAATCGAAATCAAACCATGTGGAAGGATTTCACCGTCGTGCCTGGAAGTATATTTCAAGTGGTTAATTATGCGATATGGGGAGACTCAAAGGGCTACAATATATTTTGGGGTGACCGTACACAGAACAACTTCCACCTAAGCTTCTGAATTCGGTGATTCATATGTTCTAGTAAAAGAACGATAGGATTCCGTATCAACTTTCGCTGAACAACATCGAGTTAGGAGGCATGTCCACCGATTGGATGGATCATGACCATAGGTAGTTGTGAGGACTCGTCTCGACAACACGGATGTTCGTGCCTTTAGAAAACAAATCGAGATGACTCGGTACATGATGATGATGTTGCACCAGCAGGTACCGATAGTACTAGTTTCAGAGAACGATGTCGCTTCGCCGACCGCAATGGTTTCCTCGTGGTAAAGGTGTTTTGCGGCCATTTCATGTGAATGACAAAGGAAAGGGATCTTCTTCCACGCATGACCGATTTATTTTATGACAAAAATAAATAAACAAAATAAAAGGGTACTCCTAGCAAAAGGCTTACCAAGTAATTGTGAATCATACGGCCTCTTGGTGAACCAAGAAGTATGTAAGGCAATATCCCCCGACTATTGTGTTTTATCATGTTACAAGGCAACCGACTCGCTTACCTATGGATGGATAGCAAACCAAATTTTTCCCTCCAAATATACCGAAACAAACACGGGAGTCTCAAGTTCATATGGCTAGCGCTATCTAATGTGAAACTCACGTTAAGAGAGCACCCCTTATACTTTTCATACTAGAACACCACCCTATATACCCAAAGGTACATGGAAAAGTTCCGATATACTTACGACGTGGAGTGAGGTATCACAATCGGAATTTATCGCAAAAAATTTAGCGACAATTGTTATGTTTAATGACGTCGAAACACGTCTCTAGCCTAGACCTTTTAAATGTTATCGTTAATGTTCCAATGATTTCTTAGGTAAATTGATGGAAATCTTTATGCTGATCTTCGAGCCAAAAGTTTTTTTCTTATGTTCACCGCGTGATGTGATGGAAATTCCCTAAAAATGCAAACTAAAATGATAAGAAAAATTTTCAATTTATCTTTTTCAATGAAAATCCTAGCTACTAAGTGAAAGAGCAATCGCTTGAGAAAACAACAAAGAGCAAACTAAATGCAGATTTCTAAATTGCTCCTATGAAACACACACAATTCACTATATGCACATGCATGTTTCTCTTTTCATCTCCTTTAATGTAAATGCAAGAAAGGAAACTATATGCATAAATCAATAAAACAAGTGTTTTCTTTTCTTGAGAAATGAGGAATGAAACAACAATTTCTCTTTTAGGGAAAATGAAGAATGGGACTACAATTTTTCCTACAAGAAACGAGGAATGAAACAAAAACACTTTTTGAAAACAAATTGATCTAATGCATAAATGAAATACTTTGAATTTGATTTACCAATGATAAAGAAAACACTAAAGAGACACTGAACAAATTTACTTTTCTCAAAGGAGGAAGAATCAAGAAAGTATACTAGTTTCTGAAGAGGTATTGCACATCTCAGAGAATACAAATCCACAAATAGCCGAGAATGATAGCAATGAAAATTTAGATGGAATTTGGTTGGTTGAGGGGCCAATGCAATATCTAAGGAGACAATGCGTTATAGAGCACCCCGAGTGGGAGATAGTGCACCACAACAAGAATCGTGTCTCGTTCCGCCCTCATTGGGCAGATTTAAAAAAACCGCTACAACATAACACACTTCTAATGAAATTATTTCATTCAAATGTATAATAACTAAAATTATATGCTACTAATGAGGATAAACAAGAGGCAAAAACACTGTGAATTATAGGATACTACCCAAGGAGTCGCCAATTTGTTATGCGGAATTGTGATCTACTGACAAACCAAATTTCTAAGTGTGGTGCTAGTCATTAAGAACAACAAGGGAAATAATTAATATCACTTTCTCTAAAATAAGAAAATATACAGAATGGTAAAAGAGCCTACTTGTGATTCAATCGGGTTTTCCTTCTCCTTCTAATGTTTCTCGTTCTCTCAATCCAACTCAAATTGCTAGATCGATTCCTCGCAAACACAAACAAGAGAATAGAAAAAAACAACATGCAATATACAAGATATATACTTATCTACTCAATCAAATCTATTAGATATGAAATAAATACATCATTTAGGAATCCATCGCACAAGAAATAGAGACATATGTATGGAAAATGAATAACAATATTTATTAAAGAGTAGAAGGGGAGGTTAAGTGTCCATGGATCGTATTTGTTGCCAATCAGCTCTAGCTTCATTCCGTACCCTCATCACATCCAACAACATACCAACAACATAACAATACTTTCAATCTCTTATCACATGAGAACCAAATAAATACAACTTTACCAAAATTCTTCCCTTTCCTTAGCATGTGAGAATAAGTACTCAATTTATAGGGAAATTGATGTTAGTTTCTCAATGAATGACTTTCTAATAATAGGCAAGACATGTTCCCAAGTTTAGAGGTATTACGGACTCTTGATTCAAATTTTACACATATGGACTCTTCTAGAAGGCATAGGCCATGTGGATATTCCCTGAACAATGCTAATTCCACCCTCAGTGACCAACGCACTCTGAATGTCTGGGAAGTGCATTACAAGCACCCTTGAATGGAGGATTTGGCACCACAAACATGCTTAGTCCCTTTAGAGATTGTGTTGGTGATTCAATATGATATAACATATACTTCAAAACTTGGAAATCTCATAATAGAATTCATGAATGAAATGTCTTCACTTAGGCATGTAAATAACCGAAATACAAGAGGATGATAGACCCTATTTCATTGGTCATGTGGATGATGTCCTAATGGACTGGCCCTGGGGGATGATGCCCAAATTGACCTATAATGGGGCCTAGTGTAAGTAACTCCACTATTCCATCTCGAGTGAAGATTACTCCAAAATTCCATGAGTCTAGTCAACATTCGCTCCACAGTACAAGGGGACCTTCCTCCATCGTCACGTTAGGAAAAATCCTAATATTATAGCCACTAAGGTTACCAATCGAGACAATAAACATGGGGGAATATTTTGTGGCCCGATACACACAACGACAGAGTAACAAAGCTCAATCCCTTGAAAGCCACTTCACATGGTAAATATGAGGTTTATCAAAAGTGATCCTGTGCTCCTTGACAATGGTTAATACGAGGTTTATCATTTAGAAGGCAAGGCACATTTTATATCTTTATCATGGATTAGGGTCCCTTAGGACCTGTAATTTTGATAGAAATATAGTATTTTTGTAGTTTTGAGCGGGAAAGCACTAATAAATGCATGTGAAAAGGGGCTTTAAAGGTGTCAAAGCCCCTTCATGAGTTGTAATGTGAAAAAGGGTAGAACTAGTGGTCACAAACCATAATTTGTGGACCTTAGATGAGAAAAGGATAAAGACATAAAATAAAAGCATAGACGAGCCTGGACAGATAAGCTCTAAGTAAAGTTTTGACAAGATCATGATGTTCTAAGTCAAGAGAATTTGTCTAGTATAGAAAGCCTTGTTGGGTGTGTGGAGACCTTAGTCATGTTGTATGCGAATGTTGTTGGTTGTGTGCACAGTGGAATCAATTATTATAAAGGGATTACAAACTGTGAATGAATAAGGAATTTTTTGGGATAATTTCGAGAATCAAATGCATCGTTGTTCCGCTTTTTTATGATCCGTTTCTTGCGTAATATTTTCTTGCCATCGCATCAAGTATATTGTCTATGTTTGGATCAGCTTGCATAATTTTTTTCTCATTTTATACATGAACATTTAATGCATATATCTATTACCTAGAAAAGCCTAAATGTTATGTTATTAATATTGTCAAAGGAATCATGCCTCATTTGTGTGCATAGGATAGCTCGTGTAATTTGACCTAGATCTCCGCCTAGTTAGGTTTTCGGTTAGGGTTCCGTTACGAAGGCTACCGCTACCATTATAGATATGAATACACCCACATCATTTAAATCTCTCTTAGGGTGTGGAAACCTCGGTTCTCGCACCCCCCCATAGTGCTTCGGTGAGACTTTACCTACGCAAGTAGGTCACTATCAAGCAACAACAGAGAGGTTTTGTTGGCTAAGCTTTAATCTTGAACTTGGGTCAAGACCCCTCAAGCCAAAAATGGTTCCGTCACGGGACCGGACTGCCTTTGAGAGAGATTGGGTGATGTACACCATCAAATCCTTGCAGTTAGAAGATCGGTTTGAGAAGAAAATTCAAGAATTTTCCCCTAAGGAAACTAGAAGTAAGAAGTTGCTCATCGAAGATTGAAACATAAGTATAATTTCACAGAGGTTCATGATATTTACTTTGTAACCTTTGCACAATAATTTTTAAGATTGGTTTTTAAGATTAACTCGAGCTCTAAACCCGCCGGAAGGATGATAAGATTACTCAATGGACACCTAAGTTGATCTAACGGTTAGAGCAGATCGTATTAATTCATCACCCAAACTTTAGATCATCGAAGTTGACGTATTTTTCATGGGTTTGCACAGAGTTTCATGAGATCAGCTTGTGTGATATTCTCGAATTTGAAAGGAGATTCTTCTAAGGACTAAGAGGTAAATTCATACGCTCTTTTTCGTCGATTAAGATTCTATTGTGTGAAAAGGGTTTTACACCACACCAAGCAATGACTCAGTATAAGCTAGAAAAAGACCACGGCGATGTGCACTATGACCCCATTTAATCAGAGAGGAGACATATCTATATATAGCCCGAGAAACTTCACTCGACAATGATATAGAAAGAGGTGAGGCTACACGCACCAAAGGTATCCCTCCCTGCCACTCCACCGTCGAACCTCGCATAGGGTAATACATCTTCACCACCACCACCGCCACCTAAGGAGATATGGTTGCACATATGAAGCTACCCACCTTAAGGGTGTGGTAGATGGCGGATGGATAGGTTTTGCTTTTTTGCCGCGCATGGACTACGCAAAATATTAACACCGGATGTTGTCAAGAGAGCACAAATCAGCCTATGGCGTTTGAAGGTCGTGCGTTGGACCGGTTCATGGGATATATGGTTTCAAAAGATGTTAATCTCATCAAGTGATGATATCAAGGATGCTTTAAACAATAGTTCGTAAAGCTAAAAATACCACTTCACACGTACGAATTGAAAGACATCAAACAAGAGCCAAATGAATCTATTTGTGAGGTCGATCAATGCCCAAGCACACTATTAGTGGGGAGGATTTATATATGATGATAATCAACATAAGTGGAGTGGTTTATTGCCATGATCTTTCCACATCCGCATGGGCCTATGAACTCAGTAGAAGATTGACTTCAGTGCCATAACCCTTGAAGTTGCTATGGAATCGGAAGTTTCACCCGTAGCCGATGACCAATTTGGAACATCGAATATCCAAAATCAATTGGAAGCAATGCACGGAGATTTAGAGCTCCCATGTGTATATTTGCAGAGGAAAGGAATTTTGTGCAAATGTATGGTGTATACATTGTGGTGGTCTTTACACACAAATTATTAGTGTAAATTTTTTCAAGATTATATGCAATTTGGGAGGGCCAAATCCATTGCGCCCAGGATGCGGCAGATCAAGTGGGTCTCTCACATCTATGTTGCGCCGACCGTAAGGTAGGTGTAAGGAATGACACAAATCATTGCCCTTGTTTAGGAAGTTATGTGCCAAAACTAAAGCAAAGAATGTAGCAATTTTTCTTCGCTGGCTACGAGGACACCATCGCCGCACATTCGAGCTAATGATGGAAAGTACTAACCCCATAGGTACAACCGACCCATCTTCACCAAAGATTCTCCGCGCGCAGGATTCCGCAAGAGGGAGGGGAGGAAGGAGAGAGGTAGAAGCGCAAGTCATGGGAGAGAACAATTAATTTATATAACTCGTGGAGACGCTGTACACTATATGTGAAATTGTCCGAACCCTACATGACAATATCGTAAGTATTGGCAAACATAATTTGACTATTTCATTGAATATTGTCTTGTTTTTATTATAATGTAGGAAAACAACAACATACACCTACGCAAAACATACAAATGGTTGAAGTCGAGCCGCGTGATGATGATCCAAGTGTAAACATAATCATACGTGTAAACAGTGTCGCCACCAAAGGATATGATAAAGAAGGTTACGCAAATAACCAATGATTAGGAAGGCTTCGAAAATAAGGAAGGACTCAACTTGTAGAAGGAAAAGGATACTTTTATTGAAGCCAAGATGGATTTTTTGTCATTGGCAGTGCGTCCGCATCCATGGGTTGCCAATCATGTGAAATAGCAGATTGATGATAAATTAAAACCTTTTCCTACAAGTCCGCATTAATTTATTGTGCAATCATAAAGCAAGAGACAATCTCTGTGCCCCTGTAGATAGTCGCGTGGACAAGGAGTTTCTCGAACCGAGACTAAGGTTGTGAACAATATTTATAAGAATAAGAAGAGAATCGAATGAGATGCACATGACCGTGCAAATTGGAGAGTATGAGATGGATTAGTCATTTTGGACTTAGGGTCGATGCAAATGTTCTACCTAAGCAACTTAAATGGAAAAATATAATAACTCAAAGCATAATGGTCCACTATTTAGTCACAAAGAAGATGTTCAATCAAAGAAAGATCATTCCACTTGGAAGGCTCCCACAGGTTCCCGTAGACATTGTTGAGCAGTGGCACGTTCGCATTTTGAAGTAATAAATTTCTTGCATGATGCAAACCCTTCATCGCACACTAACGCTATATTGATCCATCGATATGGGAGGTATCATCAACTTGAAGACAGAGCATGAGATTTGAAAACAATGGTACAAGGGTGATAGTAATTGTGATCCGACAGATGAGAAAGATATACAGAACTAGTGCGTGAAGGAGATGATGTCAACTATATCTACAAGCTTCAGATCAAAAGGTGATGAGGATTGGATCAACCTCCTTGTCAACATGGAATACCGAATTGGGAAAAGGATACAGTTTTGTGCTTCTCTAATTCGGATGGGGAAATGGGAGAACCGGCAGAACCGCCCATGATGTTTCGTGCCGTGTTTCCTCAAGATCACTAAAAATTTCGATGCATATCCTCGTAGGTAAGATACCCACCCTATTCTAATGGTTCGGTAAAGGTTGTAGTATTTTTGGAAAAGTTGGAAAAGGTTGTTCGGAATAATGGAGGTTTTGGGCACTTGATCCGGCCATGCGCGCAACTCCAAGGTGTGCTAGACAAGCATAAAGGAATTTTTAAGGATTGGGAGAAATGCAAAGAGGGGACGATGAGGTTGCACTTTTAACAGTTTCACTACCCCACTAACCGAGCTTTTTATGGCCAAGCTGATCCATGCAAACACTTAGCTACGTGGATGGAGGTTTGGAACGAGAAAATCCTCCGGGAATGAATGGGTTCATGTTTTTCCATTTGTTGGGACCAATACATACTACATGGTATTTGGAAACGGAAAGCCATACCGAGGGACTACCATTGGATTACAATGACTCATGTGAAGCTTTTTGTCAACTTTGGCTTGATAGTTTTTTGTCAACCTTAGGAAGCACTTGTCTTTGATGATTCCCGACCTAGGATAGAATGTGTTGCGCCAACATGGGAAGTGCAGATGTATTATATTATCAATCGCATGAACTCGCTAAGAGAAGATAATGAAGAGGATCCAATAAATATCAACATCCCCCGAGTCCCAGGGGGGGCGTGTAGTCACATGGCCCTCACTCGGGAATGGTAGATGTAACTAAGCCTTTGAAGTTAAAGGAAGTCAACATTGGGACAAGAACAACCCAAGTTGTGCAAAATTCCATGATTCTTGGGATGATGACATAGTGGGAAAGTGTTTTGTTTATTGGGACAAAATATCGTGACCCTCGTTTCCATAGTTCTCTCCGAGCTTAAAGGAATTGTCGTAGATTTAGGTGTTATGAATACCACTCGAAACCATATGCATGCCATATCAAGAAGCTTACCATACTAATTAAATCCTAAGTATAAGAAGAAAGTGGAAGAGGAACTAGAGAAGATGGTTGTTGGTGAATCATCGAGCCTATGAAGCACTGACTGGTAAGCCCCATGGTTGTTCAAGAAAATAAGACCAAGGGAGAGATAAGGATTTGCGTAGATCTACGCAAGATGAATAATGCATGTGTGCATGAACCCTTCCCCTACTCCATTTTCGTATGAGATATTTGATAATGTGTTGCGTGACACGAGGATTATTATTTTACCGATGGAATTTTAGGCATCTTCATCGTAATTGTGCTGGGATCGAAGCAAGACCACCTTTGGTAAATGAATGGGGGTCTTTCCAATATACAATCATGCCCTTTCGGATTGAAGAATGCACCCATATCTTCTCGCACGTAGTAGTAGTTGTGTTCAAAGAATTCATGCACAAGCTCTTGGAGGTATATTTCTTGATTACTGTATCGTGTTTGGGTCGGTAAAGAAGCATGTGTCCAACCTCGCGCATGATGTTGGACACCAGAGAAGCATCAAATTTCTTTAACTTGAAGAAATGTATATTTTATGCCTTTGGAATCTTGTTGGGCCACATTGTGTCGCAAGGGTTGATGGTAGATCCGGCCAATATTGCATTATTATCAACCAAGAATTTCCACTAATGAAAAAAGTTGCGCTCCATTATAGGACATGCCGATATTACAAAAAATTCATTCAGTGATATGCTTTGATCACTACGCCTATGGAGAAATTCTTGAGAAAGGATGTGTCATTTTTCTCCGGGATGAGGAATGCCAAAAGAGGTTTGAGCTACCAAGGAAAATATGGTTACCGCACCTATCCTAATATTCCCAAACCGGTCCAAGGTCTTCCATGTTGATGCATCCGATATAGCACTTCTGAGTTTTTTTAGCACGGAGAAGGAGGATATCGATCAACTCGTTTCGTCAGTAGGAAGCTCTCCAAAGGTAGAGTGCAACTACTAACCACACAAAGGGAAGGATTTGGCCATGGTCTATGTCGCAAAATATAGGCACTATCTTCTAGAGGGCACTTCATGTGTTCATTTACCATTCCGTTTTGAAATACCGTCAATAAGCCCGTGTCAGAGGGATTTGTAGATGGTTGTTGCTATTTCAAGAATATGACTTTTAAATCATTGTGAAGCCTAGAATATTGAATGATGGACATGATCACCCCGTCACACATCGAAATGGAGAGGAACCAACTAGTCTAGATGAGGGATCACTCGATGTACACCTCTTTGCTATTAAGGTGGTTTATGAACACTGGCCGATATTATTCAATTCTTGACCACCGGAAGTGTGCCCGTTGAATATTCGTGTAGCAAAGAAGGATTTGGTTTGCATGCAAATGATTTTATCCTAATTCTTGGTCAATTGTACAAGCCAGAGCAAGATGTGAAGTATTAAGAAGGTATGTTTGGAACATGAAAGACAGACATCTTCGTCGAGGTCGGAGGAGTGGCAGGAGGCCACTATGCAGGAAGGCTATCACAAGAAGGTGTTTAGTGTGGGGTTATGGTGGCCCACATCGCATAGTGATGCACATGCGTATTATCGAGCTTGTGATGTGACAAACAGCATGGGGAACCGTCACGTGCAGATGAAATGCCTCGTTATATACGTATGGCCCTGCTGTGCTTTTGATAAATGGGCTATAGATTTTTTGGGACCTATCAATCCTCCAAGGAAGAATATTGTCATGCATCACGTCATCACCGCCACAGATTATGTAAACTGGCGGGGCGTAAGCTAAGCCGCTTAAGGATTGTACTCACGAAATCGCCGCACACTTCATTCTTGAAAACATATTGACTTGATTTGGTCGTCCGAAGATATCAAGGGAGGATATGGGTACGCACTTTGTTAATGAAACCATTGAAGCTCGACAAAGGAATTTCAGACACTTCACGAGAAGAGTACCCTTACCACCCTCGTGAAAATGGTGCAAAAGAGAAGCTTTCAACAAAATCTTGGAGAATGCACTCACAAAGATCCGTAATGCAAATAGGAATGATTGGTGTGTGCGCATCCCTTCGTGTTATGGGCTTATAGGACCACAGTAAGAATTTGACCGGGAAAACACCTTTCAAGATGGTCTATGGATAAGAAGCAATCTTGCCAATGGAATATATTTTCCCAAGCCCACGCATCGCAGAATTCACTAATATGGTTGAGCTTCGACATCATGGGAGAAATTCTCATGCAATCGGTTGCCTTATACGAGGATCGATTCATTGCTAGTTTTCATCAAGAAGTGTAGAATGCAATGTAAAAGCGATTGGCATGATAGACACATTCGAAATAAGGCATTCAAGGAAGACGATTTGGTTTTTTTATATGAAAATCATTTTGCGCGCCACCCGTGAAATTTCAGGAAGAATTGGCTGGGGCCATACATTGTGAGATAAATCGTTTATGGAGGTGCAAAGGCGTTTGGCCACGCGAGACAGCGAGAGTTCGCCAGTATTTCGAATTTTAAGTCACCCGAAGCTACATATGGACAACTTCGTGCCTACTAAATGAATATATGGCCGGAGAATGGGGATCCACTTGTTTTCGACCGCGTAGGGAATGGGCAAAGAAAAGTATAAGAGCGCAAGGGTAGTGCGCAGAGGGAGAAACTAGTTGTTGAATAATAAAATCGAGTGAAGAAAGCGATTTCACCGTTGAATGGAGCGGGTTTTCTACATTTAATGAGGATATATTATGGGGAATTTGAATCGTTTTTAAGGGGACAAGGTCTATTTAAAGATCCCACCTGTTTTTACCTCGCATTGCCTATAAAAGGAAGGGTGCGGGTCATAATCGTTCCTTGCTTCTCTCCTATTTCACCCCCCGAATTTATTTAACTGCACTTCCATTCATCTCAGTGAGAGCCGTATGCATTCGGGGAATTTTGAGGTCTAAAATGTGGGCCTCCTAAGAAAAATGCATGTGTACCAAAACTATTTTTATAAGAACTAATAGGATTCAAGATGATGACGTCAACCATGGGGGATGAATCACTATTTTTACAGAAAAAGGTAAAAAGATTAAAAAAATAATATAATAACAAAACTACATTTTCAACTCGTATTTTCAACTTATCTCCTTAATGTTTTACTCAAATTTCAAGTAGGAGTACTCATTGGATGCAAAATTTCATTCCTCATCCAAGGAGTACCCATGTTTCATACTTTCGATGGACCCTTCTATTAGCCACCTGTAAATTTTTGACTAGAAAATAGGTGGCTAAATAGTTTTTGAGCCTTCAAGAGACATTTCCTTTGTAAATATATCATTCTTGGAAGCTCTATGTGTCCTCCGCTCCTTGAATAATCTTCTAAGTCATGTCACTAAATAACCTGATTGGTGAAGAAGACCGTTGCCGTGAGCCTCCATTTCTTATTTTTCATTCCCACATTTTTCCCTTTTGTCACCTTTATTCCTTCACAAAATTCCTCTCTAACCCTATTTCATACTAAAACCCTTTTAAACCTTACATTCCTTTTTCTGTTTAAAAATGCCCTTTTCATCTACCTAACCCTTTCAAGCCTTGGAAAACCCTATTTTTGGCCTAAAATCATCTTTAACACTTTAGGTTAAGCCCTTCGCATAGCCCTCAACCCTTTCCTCCACATGTAAATCTGCATTCACAACCAAGCGCTAAGGCCTAATCACTGACCCAATCGCAGCTCATTATTAACAACTTTTCCTTGTTCTTCCCAAAATCTCCACGCGATGAACTCATCTCCTCTCGCTCCCCTCGTCTACCTGACCGTCCGATCGTAGAATCCAACGATCGTGATTAAACCAATTCTCCGCCCGTAACCCTCTCCATTACCCCTCCGATTGAGTATTGACCATCGATCTTATGCTCGCATCCGACGGCCGCTTAATCACATCGCACAAAATTCAGTGCCATCCTTTGTCTCCTTCCGATTTGCAATCCCCGATCCAATCTTGACCGTTCCTTTCACAGACCGATGGTCAAGATACAATTGCACTCGCCTACAAGCCCATCACCCGTGCTCCACGATTCAATTCTGTCACATTCCCCTTCCGATTCGATCGTCGAATCGAATCGCATCGACCATTTTTTGTCTATCCACCAGGTCCCGAATCATTTTTCCCAGCGGCAATAGCTTATTTGTTCTATAATTAACGTCGTGATCTATTATGCCCATCCATTCAACCGTCTTCCCTTTTCGAAACACTAGCGCTCCTACTTTTGATCCTCGACCGTCCATTCCCGAAGATTCGATGGTCCATGTACGAACTCATGCCCACCTCCACCCGTGAATCTTACCTCCCATCGCAATTTTTTCCTGACCGTCGTATCTCCCGCCCATCATCCAAATCTGCCAGAATCGTTTTCTCGTACAATTTTTGCACCGAAGGTTAACGTTCCAAAAAAACGCGAAACAGGCGATTTTTTATTTCCACGTGGCGATCGCCGAGTGGAATCGTTGTTACTTTTTGGAAAACCATTTACCACCTCAACCCCGTGCGAAAATCATCCCTGCTTCACTTACCACCCTTTCGACATATTTTCTTTTTTAATCCCGATCGTCGATTCGTGATCGAACGGTCATGACTTGATTTCAACCCCCGTTCATTTTTTATTCTACCTCGTTCTCCCAAATGTTTCATCGTTTTATCATAGTCGTTGGATTATCCCGTATCCGACGTTCCCGATATAACCTCGCTCACCCTTTCTCCATTCATCCAATGACTACATCAATGAATCTCCGGGCTTAGTAGACCACCGTGGGTTAATCTAATCCACCCGTCCAAAACCCACGACGCACTCAACCTTCATCGTACCGCTTTTCGCCTTCCGACATGGCTTTTCACCATTTTTCCGTCGTATCCATATTTTTCCATCATCGCTCCTCCATTCCCACGAGCCTCTAAAATAGCCATCCTCACTCCCTCAAGATTTTATAATGTGTTTATCGTATTTTGCAAGGTTTACGCAGGGGTGAAATCATTTTGTCTTCATAGCCAAATTTTAATGGTGATTTAGAGCTACAGAGACCATCACAAAGTAGCAAAGAGTATTAGTGACATATTAAAAGGGATTTAAAAGCCTATTATTGAAGATTAATTTATAATCCAAATGTTTCAAGGATGAATATACGATTGAAGACCATAAGAATGATCAAGAAGGCTTAATGAAGCCTAAAGCACATAAACAAGTTATATCAAGCATGCATATCGTGAGAATGTTCCTTTTTCCTAAGAAGGACAAATTCCTATGCGTATTTCATAAAGCTTCATCGAACCCAAAATATTTATTATCTTGACAATAAAACTCTTATAATTGTCAAGGCATTGGTTATGAAGTATGAAGACCCGAAAGGCCTTTAGTCAACTTACTGCCAGCGTGGTTACGTGGGCGCAGTAACTACAACAAGAGTACCGCAAGAGACAAACATTTTAATTCAAAGCTATTGCTGTAGTGGGTATTTGAATACTTCCTCCCCTCCGTCTTAATGAAACATTCAAGTTCATATCTACTACTCCCACTTCCTCATTCACCTATAAGTATTCATTTAAAATTCTTTGCCAGTGGTTGGGATTCTATTAGTTGTTAGAACTGTTATTGAGGGGAAGTAGTTGAGTAGCTCCTGCAACATAGTAGGTCAAAGAGAAGTCCGGATTGTAAAAATACCGAGCTCAAAGTATGTGACCTGTTTTGCACATCAATTAATCAAGTAGATTCATAGACCTCGGTTCATATTATTGGTGATGTTTTCCTTACCGTAACTATTTTCCTTTCATGTTTATCATATCGTTCATTATTTCTCTCGATAAACAACAACAAGCATAGATTAGGACATACTTTTGGAAGGACCCTAAGTCCTACCCACAAATATTTATCGATATGTTTTTTTGTTATTTGTGTATCTAAGAGAAAATTCATCACGATTTAACCAAAAGATAGAAGTTGGTTGGTCCATGCTTAATGATGTATGAATTTGGAGTTTGTTTCCTTAGATGTTCTCGTTTTTTAGTTTTATTTAAAAAGAATTGAGAAACTGGGAGATTAGAGCTAGCCCCGTCTCACCAGGTTCCTTTTCCAACAAGAGCCTTCTAAGTTCTCTTTGAGTTAGTGTCAAAAGCATGGAAGGTTCAAAGTCTTTCTCTCGATCTTAGGCGTTATTTCGTGTTTAATTCAAATATTTTCTACTATCCTAAAGTGGTTATGAGGATCATGGATTGTCTTCTAGGAGTATGCCGAAAGGTGTCCTGGATTTAAATGACATTTGACCCGATCTTAAGCTACCCTTGTGTCTTTATGGAGAGTTTCTTTGAAGTATGTCAAAAAGTGCATGATTTAAATGACATTCCACCTAATCTTAGCCCTCGCGCTTTGGTTTATTTCTTTCACCCATTCTTAATGTTCCATTCCACCATCTATCTAAAAATATCCTTTAGTATAGATGACTTGCCCTATGGAAACCCTTGATAGTTGTTAATGCTAAGTAATCCCCTTTCATGACTCCATAGCCCAATGGATTAACCTTCTTCGAACTTCCATCCTCCCATTCTCAAACATCCTTCTAATTAGCCTCTTTCTTACTTCCATAACCTTATCGCCTAATGATCTCCAAACTTTCAAACAAACAAAAATAAAAAAAAACCCTTGTGTTTCATAAACTAGCCTAATACCTCATTTTGAGCCTTAAAGATATATCATTCTTTACATTTATAGAGAGATCCCTCTATGGATCCAGGAGGGTTAGATCCTAGATCCCAAAGTGGCTTGATGTTGTCTTATCTTTTGTCTTGCCAATCTAGCCAAACATAGAACCAAAACATACGGCTGGCATCTACCGGGGAATTTAGTGAATTTATCCTTATGCATCCTTAGGATCAAAAGACCCAAAATCTCCAAACAGATTGGTATTTAATTTCCACGATGGTGGACAAAGATATTGCTTCAAACGTTCGGGCTCGTCTGACTGCCACTCCACACTCCATAACTCTCAAAAGACCAAATGACTCCACCGGTAGAAGACCGGGAACCGGTTGAGAAGATAACGACCTATTTTTACAAACATGGATCCAAGCATGGGATAGGGAAGCAAAGCTAAATTTTGTTGACAGAATGTAGGACAAGAGTGATGTCCATGTTCGTGAACAACAGTGGAAAGGTATAGGGCTAGTTCCAAATGTTGATTACCTAGAGCAGCCCATGCTTTTTCCGTAGCAAGAAAACTCAAGACCTAGACAATGATCAAGACATGTATGATTCCTCAAGAATCTATAGAAGATGAAGAGGAAGGTGATCAAGAAATGCCCTCGATTTCCTACCTATATCTTGTACTATGCGAATAAGAGAATATCATGACCCAATTCCAAAAGCTAATAGGAACGATGTCGAAGGAAACAAGAAACCATTTAGAAGATGTGAATATGATGAAGGAGAACCAACACATATAGGGTCTCCCTCTAGATTATGATTCATCTCGCATTTCACAAGAAGAGTGGCATCCCCAATCATATAGAAGAACAACTCATGAGCCTTGTATTTCGACCGAGTACTCATGATCAAGTGAGGAGTTGTCTGGAAAATGGTAACAGAATCCAGGAACATCAAAAACTCTCAAGGTTTCCTGTAAGCACAACCGAAGACATCCGAAGAGGCCTAAGAATACATCCGAAATCGCTAGATCGCCCAATACAAGAGAAAGAGGACCGTTATTCTTCTCGTCCGTGTTGAAAAGGACGTCCCTCTTTTTAACGAAGAAGAAATCGATAAAAATATTAAACCAATACCGCTCTCCGAAGTTTTTTATAAAAACAAACACTTGCCCATTCATCTACCGAGCTTGGTTGTATAGATATAGAAAGCTCCCTTGTAAATTAGAATGAAGAAGGGACTTGTTGATAATCCGTATGTCTTATTGGTAGCATTACTTACTTCAATGATTTTCCTAGTTTTTATTTGTCTAATGATGATGTTTTCCAAACAAGTTGATCTTTGCAGTAGCCATCATTGGGCTGCATTTGTAGGAGGAAAACTGGCCCACTGCCTAAAAAAGTAATGAGCCCAGCGTGCTATTTATGATATTGATGAGGAAAGTTATGAAAGTCTAGTAATAGATGAAGATTCATTGGATTCATTGGATTTTCACTATGTTACACCTCTAATCATTAGTGGACAAGCCATGGATTGAGATCAAAGCACCTTCCATCTCTGTGGTGAAGAGGAAATTATGAAGAAATTTTTGAGCGCTTGAAACTAAGGAGCCTTTCTTGAAAAAGAGGAAGCAATAGAGCAAATCCCCTCGCTCAAGAATATAGTGATCTTTTTCACGTAGCTCTGTACCTCACCGCATCGAAGGTGCACGTACTCCACAAGAGGACAACACTTGGTGTAAAAGTGATGATTCCTCCGCCGTATGATGATGAAGATGAGGAAGAGTTTCTTTTCTCAAAAATATCTTCTTTTTGATCCAATGGAAGAGGAAGTACTCTGCTGAAAACCACTTGTCAAATACTCACAACCAAACATCATTTCAAGATCCTTATGCTCATTTCCCGTAGACATTTAGATAAGGATCAAAGGTCATCAAAGCATTGCAAGCAACAAGAAATATTTTAAAAGTCGCTACTCAAAAAAACAAAGAGAATGGGAGTGTGGCCCTACCTATCCACCATGCTCAAAGAATTGCTGCAAAGGACCACCATGGGATCATTTGATTGACTGTATGTATCGGAAAAGAGATTTTGTATGCTATGACATGTAAATATCTCAAGTTAGAGTATGATAGGTAGGAAAACTCAACAAAGCTCTGTCCGTGAGCATTTAGTTAGTTGTTTTTAATTTCTAAAGTTTCAATCCATATGCAACTTGTCTTTATGCCATGGACCCATAGCACGTACACGAACTCGGTTTGTGGTGTTTCACCCTCGTTTTAGAATGTAGTGAATGAAACTTGCTGCATAGCTTTAATCAGAAGATATTGGGCTTTTTAGGTAGAGAGGCTATGTGGCCAACTGTTTAATCGTCTCATGGAGTAATAAGGGTAGCAAGAGATAGGTTTATTTTCCCGTTTGTAAAAAATGATGATGTGAAAGGTATGCAAGTCTAAATGCACCTTGAAGAGAAAACGCTCAGACAATAGGATGGGTAGGTAGTTGTTTGGGAAAGTGCTTTCACGATATAACATCCATCATGTTTGTGGTAGCTGACAAATAAAAGAAGAGATGTGTCGTAGCCACTAGGCATCCTGCCCACCCTCGCCAAAGATTATTTTCTAAGATTCTCGACACCTTCAAGAAGATGCCATCCCATGTGGAGCCACCGTTAGCCACCTATAAAATTTTGACTAGCAAATATACAACATGTTTTCGAGCTCAAGAGAGAGACATTTCCTTTTGTAAATATATCATTCTCAAGCCCCATGTGTCCTTCTGCTCCTAAGAATCTTTCACTGTTGTTTCATTAAAGAATCTTGTTGATTGCAAGACTATTGTCAAAGAGGCCTCCATTTCCTTATTTTTCATTCCCACATTTTTCCCTTTTTCTCACTCTTTATTCCCTTCACAAAAGTCCTCTAACCCTC